>JACXIV010000054.1:93917-162338 GCA_014737475.1 Bombus confusus | reverse complement strand
TATATATATATATATATATATATATATATATATATATATATATTCTATTTTTATATATATATATATATATATATATCCCGTGCAACGAATTTTTTACGAATTATTCTAAATCGTCCACCCTGTATATATATATGAAAAAAATGTTAAATACGTTATATGTTCACATATATACAGGGTGGGGCGTTTTAAACAGGTCACCTGACCCCAACCTAACGCCTCCACCCACAGAAAATTGTTCAGGTGGCCTGTTTAAAATGCTCCACCCTGTATATATATGAAATTATATAATAATCCTGTACATATTCAGAAAAGATATTAAACCGTAGTTCACAATAAGATCTTAGACACGGATCTTAAAACGTGGCAAACATGCAACTTGTAAAAATCCTACGATTTTTGGAACGAAATTTTTTTCCTGAAACAGCGTACGTTTGCTCGATTTTATTCCACCAATCGAACATCAAAATGGAAGAGAATATCAGGCTTTTGATACATCCATGGAAAAGGAGAAGCGCGAGAGAGAAACGGCGAACGATAGAGAAAATCGCCATGGTGAAATGAGCTTTTTTCAAGTTCATTAAGTTGTCGTGAATATGTGGGAGCTGTTGAAGAAACTAGTTCCCAACGGAAAGCAGAAGAAATTGTTAATTGGAATGCTCGGAAGAAACGTGAAAATAGAAGAGGTGTTTCTTGCTTTACGATAGTTCCAGATAATCTTCTCACCGTCTATATGGCGATTCGATAGAACTCGTTTCTTCAATGAAATGAGCGGCCGCGATTCATGCGCGCTCTTCGCTCCTCCGCATTTGCATAAAGAAAAAAGTTCTTCGGAGATACATAATTTCTTCCCAGATTACGTTCTATCGAACATTATTATCACGGATGATAATACATGATTATCCGTGCTTCGAGAAAGCAAGAAATCTTTCGAGGAAGAACATGTCAGCACTGTCTTTGGATAGACAATAATTTTGATAAATAGTAGAAAATGAGACTAGATCGAGAAACAAGTAGGTTATTTTGGCCCATCGACTATCGCAATTGTATTTATCTATTCGCAAAAGTAAATCTAAATAGTAAAGACTAACTCGAAACTTCAATTGTATTTGCGCTTAACTGTAAAAAGATTTCTTAGTAAAAAAAAAAAAAAAAAAAAAAAAATCAGTGCAACAGTGATACGAGAACAAAACCGTAACGAAAGAAGAGAGTTTACAAAGGGGACAATCTTACAATATTAAATGTATTCGTACGCGTTTGATATAGCAACGATAATCTCACGAAGAGAATCTCACGCAATGTATAGCCGCCGGTTGAAAACAAGGCTTATCTTGCAAATGCTTATTCCACTTCAGATTACAACGACACTGTGTTTCATTTGCAAAGTTCAGTTTTCGTTATTGCAGGCCACACCACGCGCAATGTAAATACAACTTCAGTAAATACAACTCGGATATTCCTCGAACGAACCGCCAAATACGTAAACGTTAGCTTTATCGCCTGCATTTCTAACTCTATTTCTGCATTGCGTCGTTCGCGGAATTTCGACGCCAATACTCTGTCTAAGCTTTATGAGACAAAAGCAATATATATATATATGTTTTACATATATATATATATGTGTGTAAAATTCTTGGAGTTCAAGTTTCTTTTGTTTTACGAGACAGAAAACAGACGGACAGAGAAGAACGTTAGAAACAGGCAAAACCACAAGGGAAGGAATTATTATTTGAAACGTTGAAGATTGGCGGAGACGGATCGGTAGCTCGGACGTTGAAAATCGACTCTCGATTTTCAGGTAGACCTTGCACAGAACCTTCTTATTTATTGTTATTTATTGTTACTAATTGTTGTTTACCTCTGTATTTTATTTAAGTATTGTTACAATCAACTCGACTTTCAGACTTTCAAACTTTCAGAAAAAGCAATATATATATATGTAAAATTCCTGGAGTTCAAGTGTGGAAGGACAGAGGGACTTTCTTTCGTTTTACGAGACAGAGAAGAACGTTAGAAACAGGCAAAACCTAAAAACTCCCTAAAACTCTACATCTCCACAAACAATCATCTCTTAATATTTTCCAACTCTTCCTGTAAATATCTGAACCTTGACTCCGTCAATGACTTCACAAATCCATTTGCCAGCTAAACCGATCAGATGTAGAGTTCTCTTAGAAGTGACAACCACTTCGACATTTTATAATCGCTCCGAGGGACAGGCCTCCCTCGACGTTTAATTAAAGTTTGTCCAATCGTTTAAAGAAGCTTGCACGCCTGTTCTGCGGTAGAACGACGTCGATTCGAACTGCTGCCTCAAGGTGTGGCTACCCCGTACAGCAACCTGTGCCGTTTCCTTCACACACGCTATCTTCCTCGTCTAAATGAATTACTCTGTCCAATTACTCTGTTACCTTCGTTAATACATTTACCAGTAGCGTTGCATCCAGTATTTCTCAGTCGTTCGGCGCATCAGACGGTCAGACAGAAGCTGAGATTACGAGGAGGGCAGACAGCGAACGACACAAGGTGTTACGGCTCCGACCAGCTACCAGGGGGTGTGTTTTAGGCTTCTTAGAACAGCCGAGGGAGGGGCCTGTCGTCGAAAGGCCGCTGCAGGGTTCCGTGGCCCGTTTCGAAAGGTGATAGGCCTGGTTCACGTGCCGCGCACATTCTGTCTAGCGTCCGAGATGCAGAGATCTCGAGGGGCGATCTCGGTGTCGCAAGACCGCTCGAGAGATCGTGCTGGTCGTCCGTGGAGGCACTTTTTCTTCCTTTTCTTTCTTCTTAGTCTTTAAAGCAAGCCAGAGGATCGTGTGGTTGGAAAACAACAAGCGGGATGCGTATTCTCTCGGCAGGAAGTGGATCATCCTTCGTCGGTCCACGCTTCACAAGCTTCCTCGTGTCTTGCTCTCGTCATCCCCCGCTAAGGTCTCACCTTGGAAAACACGTCTGCGGACCACCCACGTGTGTGAAAGTTTACGGCTAGCTGCCGGGGAATTTAGAGAGCAGCGGTTCGTGGAAAGGGTAGGCTGCTGTGGAACGTGCAGCGAAACATCGTGTCGCCGCGCAGCATTGTTCCAGATAGACTCTTCCGGATGAAACAAACTCTTTGCTCTGACGATAACACCGGCGGCTACACCCCTTCCACGCGTCCCGTATCTTTATGCGGAAACGAACTACGCGTTCGCGCTGGCTACTCTTCAGATAAGCGGACGGCCAAGTAGCCCTAGAGAAGCGAATCGGCGCGATAACACACCGTCCCCTGACATTGTCCTAGTTTAGTAGCTTTCTACGTTGCCAACATGCTCAATACGTTTTCCACTGCCTCAAAGGGACAGGCGATTTGCTGCATTTACGTGCGCAACGTTCAACGCTATATCTACCGCGCCCGGTCAAATTGACCGCTTTCAAATTTCTACGCAAATTTTCGTAAACTATGCACGCAACATACTCTTCGGTGTCTATTCCCAGCGTTAACGAGAGCTCATAGATTTGTACAAATCCGAGAAAGAATCTCCTCTTCCCTATCTATAAGTCGAGATAAATAATAAATAATAATCATAAATAATAAGAAATTATTTTGCACTTTATACTCGAAGACTGGGAAACGACGAACAAATTCAACGATATTGTCAACGCTCTCGACGTTTCCAATATTACGCTACCTGAATTCCTCAAATTGTTGCGCGCGTTTGCAGAAAAAGCGAAACGCAAGATATCGTCTGATCGCTCTTCGCGCGACTGCGCTTCTTTTCCTCTTCAAATCGAAGATCGTCAACAGGATAGAAGCCGAAGGATCGATCAGCCGCATAATCCGAGGGGGATCTTCCACGCAGACAAGACTCGAGCTGCTTCGAAGCTGTTAATCACAGGTATCGCGCGATGGCCGATAGAAATCTGGCTGTTATCGCGTCCTAGAGGTGGTCGCAACGAGCGGCGCGCGACCGCGCTATTATCTGCGTCTTCTAGTTAGCGTAACCAGCCTCCGCGGAGACACCGATGCCGCGTAACCCGCGGAGAACGTGCATCTCGTCGATCAGATGGCTGGCGATAGGAAAAGCACGCTACTTCGCTACTTTGAACGTCGACCTAAGAACCGTCGGGCCTGTGCGCGACACTTACTACTCCCTCCGCTCATTCTCTTGTTTTCACGCCGGCGCGCAGATTGCGCGATAATAACCTGCGCGCGTGCATCCTTTCCGCAAAGAGAAATCTATCGTTTCTCTCGAGCTTACTGGCAACGATTACTGACAATATCGTTGCATCATTGGCCATGCGAGATGTCCCGATAACGATTAGCATCTGATCAATGGCGCGGTGCGCGTGGTGCGCGTGGTGCAACGCAGCATGGTTTGTCCGCGGTTTACTGTTTACGTGATTTACTGAATTTCTTCAGTTTCTTCTGCCGCTGCAGAAACAACGGAAGGCCGCTCTAGCCGGCGAGATTCTGCGTTTCTACGTTTCCATTTTAACGACGCGCGGGTTATAGACAGGGAATACGTAAGAGGGCGCTCGAGGAGCATTTCAGGGGGTAAGAAATGAATGAAACGTAGGCGGAACGAGGGAAAATTACTCCGAGCGGAGAATTAGCAGAGAAATACCTTGTTTCTCCATTCGCTAACAACGTTCTACGACGCTGCTGTGTTTTTCTTCCAACTTTTCACGCCAGCAACAGCGACGTCTCCTTCCATCTCGCAATATCGAATACGAAAATTATCTATTTGTTATATTAATATGAAAATTGGTTAGCGAAGAAAAAAAAAAAAGGAGATTTACCTTCTCCAGCTGATCCAACGCTATCGCCGCGTCGGTCCAGCTTGGCCTGATATAAAGATCCGACTGGTGTCGTAGTTTCGCGTTCTCCAGCGTCTTGGCATTCTTCTCGCTGTGATTTCTCGCAGCACATCCGTTCTGCGACGATTGCGAGCCTTGAAGGCACTGAGAACCGGAAGGGCGTCCCGCTAGGATCCCTGTGGGGCCGGACGCAGAAACCATGATCCGTCATACATTCGCCCCGGCACAATCCACGTGATGATTATTTTTAATCTTGATCCCCTCCAACGTGACGTTTTTCTTCTTCCCGGCAGGCTTTCCGTCGGTTCTCCGCCTCTCTCTCGACTTACGCGTACGCTGCGGCGTTAGCGAACGCGACACGGCACGTTTTACGAAACACGAACACGGCACGGACACGACAGGGAAACGGAGAGAGAAGGAAAAGGGAAGGATTCCACTGTGCACACTTGTTAGACGCCGCGGTTGCACGTTATTTTCGCACGAACCTCTGCAGAAACACTTGTCACAGCACACGTCCGGTCGGTGTTTCTCGTTTACCGCGCAATTCGTCGACACGGTGCACACGCGACGGGCAGGACAATCGAAATTCGCGCACGAGGTACACAGAATTTCTTCTGCGCATGCGCAGACGTATCATGCCCATCGATGGTGTACGCAGAAAACGGACCGAGTGTCGGTTTTTAGGTTAGCTTCGTACCACCGTACAAGAGTAAATACGTGACTGCTCTCTCCTCACCGATTCGTCTCTTCCTTCCGTCTCTTTCTCTATCCCTCCGTTTCGCTTTCTCTACTTGCATGCGGGATCCTCGTACTCCCTCTCTCTCTCTCTTCTGTATCTCCCTCTCGCGGGATTCGCAGTACCGCCGACAAGCACGAGGGCGCACACGCGAGTTTGCTTGTTTTGAAATATCACGCGACAACCGGAGCAAGAGTGTTGGCCGATCGTACTACGACGTTTTCGCGGGAAACAGTCACGCTCCAGCGGCACACGTGCCTCTTACCGTGTCACAGAGGAGAGAAGTAAACGCGTACGCCTCGACGTTTAACGATCGATTCGATTCACCGTGTCTTTTCTATCGGCATGGCACGCAGTCACGCGCACTTCGCTGTCACTGTCACAATTGTTGTCACTTGACACAGTTGGATCTCGTTCGAATATTGCGCACTACGCTCGAGGAAATTCGCCACGGCTACCGAATTCGTATAAACGCGGCAGTGACGAGCATCCGGTTTACGCAAGGAGGCGTAGGCGACGTGAGAGTACGAGAGTGTTCCACAGTTCGGCAAGGGCAGCTGGAAACTCTCGTTAAAGTCTGGCTATCTCTCTGTCACGCGTTCTAAAACGACGACGTCGACGTCGTCGTGGTCGGACACCGGCGTACACGACCGCCACTTAGAGCAGTCTAAGTCCGTACTAAGCGAAATGCGGTGCCACATTTCTTTCGTGGCCTGCCTTCAGCGCCGGCCATAGTTGACGGCCCCCCTCCAACAGCGCCACTCGCCGAGATCGGAGCTGCACAAACATTCAGGACCGTAATTCGACGCGCGCGCTTCAATGAATTTTGGGTCTCGTCCACCGAATTTACGATTCTGCATTTTTTTCCAATAACGATTTCTAATGGTACAGCGACGTATAATACAAATTACGAAGACAATCTCCATCCGTAATCCACGTGACAATAGCGATATAACGTTTTATACACACGCTTACCTATATCACTATTTACAAACCTCTCGACACAACTTTAACAATTCCATACTTGATACCTCTATGTAATCGCACGAGTTACTCGTATTTCTATTAAGTTTAACATTTGACAATTATCTCCTCACCGTATATCCTGACAGAAAATCCTACACTAATTTTGTTTTCTAATCAAAGTACGTATCAATATCTTTTACGTCGTATACGTTTCATTTACACCATCATGAAACGAATAAGGCGAAAAACCTTAAACAAATTACGATTTGTCGTAAGACACTTATCGTATATCCCGATTTTCGCGGTAGAGCGATACGTCACTGCAGCTACTGATGACGTCGGAGCCGAAATAAGCCGAGTTTGGCCGAAGTGATCGGAACTCGTTCGCGATTGGTTGGATCAGCGTGGCGTTCTACGTTGCTAGGATACGGCGATGTGCCATCGCAAGGGGTGCAGGGGGCTCGACGCAGGACCACACACGCGGTACCATTTCCCCTCGAGCAAAAACATTACCCACACATGGCAGTGACTACGTGACACGCACGAGACACACAGCGACGCTTACGGATCGCCGCAGCATCTCCCTCTTTCTTCTGCGGCTCTTCTCTCGATTGCTCTTTCCTTGTCGTTGCTTCCACACGGTCTTGAGGACTTTTCTATACGCTTGTCGCATTCTGTGTTAGTAGAGAAGGCCCGAGCGATTCATGAAGCGCAGTGAACGCGGCCGACGTGCGGTGGAGAGTCGAAGACGAGCGGAAGAGGGCCACCGATGTACTCGAACGTAAACACGACTCCCTTACGGGCCTCTGCAGATCGGAATCGTTGCTGCTGCCGGCAATATTAATCGGGACCGGAAATACAGCAGTTTACTGCTTCACCGGCCACCGTCTCTTCACCACCGTCACTGAAGCGAATCTGCATAATTGATTATACGCGTCTCCCCTGCCACTGGTTATGATTTGATTGGCGGCCGCAACTATAGGGTTCGACTGCGTCCTCTCTTATTATTATTGTTATCTGCTGCACGTGCAATCGAAGCAAACGTTTTTTGCCAACGATACGAACGATTTGAATAATTCCGTCCATTACATTTTGTCGCGTATTGATTCGTAAATTATGACCAACTTCTTCAAACCTTTTCTATACCTCCGGTACTTATATACTTGCGTATATGTATACTATCCATGTACCAATAACCAAACACTTGTGTGCCAAATTCTCCGGTACATTTTCAAGGACGATCAGTCACGTAGAAAACTAACAATAAGACGAATATCGCAGGTAGAGAAGAGTAGAGGCCGACTGTTTTGAATGCGTTCATTAAGCCACGGGGAAGAACGTTACATCGGACGATTAACTTATTAACCTGTCTTCATAATATCTGCATAACGATGCGACTTCATTAGGCGTCGTACACCACTCCCGTGCCTGGCTTTGCGTGTGTGCACACACGCCTGTTGCTTGCACGCCGCCTCGACGCTCATTGGACAGTCTCACACGCGCTCGAGGTTCCTACACACGTGTACGGGGCTCGTGTGTAGTGAGCAGCCAGTGTGAAAAGAAGGACAGAGAAGGAGAGCGGCGGCAGCGAAAGAGAGACAGCAAACGGAGAAAATCAAATAGGAGGGAGAAGGAGAGAGCGAAACAAACTGGCAGATCGAAAAAGGTAATGTATAAATACGAGACCACCCACCGCGATGCCGAGCCCGACACCCTGTTCCACCAAATACGAGACAATTTTCGATTCTGATACGGACGGTCGTTGCTTTTTTATTTGCTTCTCCGATTCCAGGGACCTTGTGGCAGTTTTCGTTCGCTGTCTCGAACCTTCCAGCAGGGGATCGATACAACAACGCTACAAAGACTTCGCATTGATATCAACGGCGAGAGAGTTGGCGCTCAGCCATTAGAAAACGTTAAGTTTCCGATGACATTGAAATGAAAATTCAAATGGCAGGTATCGGTTCGTGCTGGCCCGAAGGTGGCGCAAAGGCGCACCGACGGTCGTTGTTTACGTAACAGTAACATAATACCCGAGCGCGATACAAGCGACGCGTAGAAATAAAACGGGTGGTCGACCTGTTCTTCTCGCGTTACGAATTCACCGCTGTGTTTATCAGGCTTTTGTACGGAAACGTTGCGTGCATCGATAATCGTAAATGAATATATTGTAAGACATTAATCGAATCCCACCTCTAGTTGCTCTTCTCTCGCTCCAGTTGATACACGTTTAACCAAAGATCGGTTATTGGTCGGTTGTTGCGTCTCGCTGTTTCGAAAGTTCCACACGACCAACCACCGGTCATAAATCTCCGATGAAAGAGAAATTAGGTGATCGACGAGGGAATAAATCTGGCGGGTACAAAAGTCTCGGATACGAATTAAGGGCACGAAGCAGAACGAAAAAGCAGTGGAAATGTCGTTGCATATTATGGTGGCGGTTTCGACGAATACATACGTCCTACCGCAGTTGCCGATCTGGCGATAAGGCACAGCGTGCCGAGGCACCGTTAATAATTTTTACGACACTCTTAACTCGCCACCCAGTATTAAGCGGTCCTCCGTACAACACGAGCTTTGATCTTCGCCGACGCTGCATCGACTTAATGAGTGCGAGAGCGAGACAGTCGCGCAACCAGGATGAAACAGAGCGCGCGACTGACGCGCCCCACTCCCCTCTACATCTATTTTCCGCAATATGCAGCGCTGCAGTTCGGGTTGCATCCCCACAGGCTTTGTACCGCGCGCTTCCATCTACGAACGTTGCTGTTGCGGGACAGCAGCGTAAAAAGTACCGGATTTCTCTCGCTCGCAAATTGACTTTAATTAGATATGTTGGATTGCCATAATGGAATTTTATGAATGCCACAGGACCGTATTTTATAGCTCTTCTTCTGGCTCTTTACTGTAATAACGACAAGTCTTCTTCTCTTGCTGTTTGATATCATCGTTGATTCTTTTAAGGGACTTTTACTATTCCTCTTTGTCTTTTGAATATGCGGTGGCCTACAAAAATCCCTCGGCAGATAGATTTTTCGCTTCGGATACGTCCAATGATGTTGCACGACCGGCGTCCAGTTTTTACACGAACGATCATCGTTTCTCGGTTCATAAGTAACTATTAAAAGCATGTCGAGGATTGACGCCATAACAGCTAATTAGCAGAGCAGCGTACAACCGCCATGCGGATTATCTTCATGACTGAAGTACCCGTTTCATGGTTCCACGGATATCGCGGATACTTCTCCATTAAAAGAATCCTCCCTTCGCCATTTTGTTTTGTCCTCGCCTCTTATCTACCTTACGTGCTCTTCATTAGCGAGCGGAAAAATCGCCGCGCATATTCAATTAAGAAACAGGCGAAAGCCGGCAAAACGCTCTCTGGCCTGTGCGTCGTAACGCGAACAGCGCCGCTGAAAACGCACGGGTTTCAAAGCAGAAACCGTCGGAAACGTCGACGAGGACAAAAGCAGCCACCGATGTCATACGCGAGGGAAATAAAGAAGGGGGACACACATCGGGGAACAATAAGCGACAATAAGGCGAAAAAATACGCAGGCCGGCGACGCGCGGCGGGGAAAAAGCGAAAGAAACGAAGCAAGTAGCACGGAGAAGGATAGACCCCGATGAAGTAAGGAGCGACGTAACCAGACGGAAAAAGAGAGAAGAGAAGGCCGAACCAGCCGGCGAAACACGCAAGAAGGAGAAACTCTCGGCATGAGAGAATGGAGAATGGGCGTGGGGGAAGAAGAGAAGTCGACTACTTCCCTTACGCAAGACGACTCGGTGCGCCACGTTCGCTCACTGCGTTGGCCGCGCTCAACGGTGCGTGTACACGAGAGACACGAGAGATGCTATCGGCCACCAAGACGGCTCTGGACTTCTCCAGACCACCCACCGGCAAAATAATAAACACGGAATGCGGCATACACGTCCGTCCGTCCGTCCGTCCGTTCGTTTGTTTCTATTTCGCAGATACCATCGAAAATAAGGTCTCCCGTCGATACCGCAGCTGGCTATCGCCGATACTATGCGCCTTGCGGCGTGTTGCTGTCGGGCTGCAATAACTTGGCGAATTCGAGCTCAACTACTACCGTGCTCGCCGCGGCAGACCGCTCGACGCGCCATCTCGTTGCGTCGTAATGAGAGAGCAGTAACGAGCGGCGAATATTATTCGCCGGAAAATGCAGACGCCATGATGCAACGTCTTAATCCCACGTGATCCGTCACTGTGAGACATCAGTCTGAGCATCATTGTGGTTAGGTTCGATGCTGATCGGCAGCTTCGTGGGGTGTCTCGGTAGAGTTTTCACGTAGAATTTAGAAAGTTGTCGAGACACGGGCGGCACGTTCGACCGTCGTGTTGACGCTGGAAACGACGATCTATTCACGTCTCCGTTGTAACTGATATATTTTTGATATGAAATGGGAAGAGAATGGAAATGGGAGAGATCACGGTACGAGCGGTCGGCTGGTGAGTGTAAATGAAATAAGCGGAGAAAGAAAGAACAACGTGTTTTCGAATAATGAACTTGCGTTTCTGCTCGTGTGTTAAACAACACGTTGTTAAACGTTGTTAAACGTGGACAATTTGCTTCTTGGTTAATAAAGCGATTTTTAAAATGGTCGTGTTATTTACCTTATCTATGAAACCATGCAAATTAAACACAGAATAAAGGAAAGTGACGATCGATGTCGCGCAGATAAGATAACAAGAGGAAGCAAATCACGACACTGTTTATATTTTGATAATACAGACACGAACAGGAACTGGAGAAGAAAGAAGTAGCCAAGAAAGTTAGTAGTTAGTAAACGAATACTTGATGGCTTTTCAAACTCAGTTCTCTCGGAAACGGAGCCCTAAACAAACAAAATCTTGCTCTTTGTTCTCCGACTAATTCTCGTCGAATCACCAACCGACCGCTTGCATCGTGATTCTGGAGACACCCTGTATAATGAGTATTTTTCTCTGCCATCTGAAGTACGTCGAGCTATCGAACGCAATACACTGAACATACGCGCATTTAATATATCACACGCAAGCATGAATATCATTTCATTGGCTTTTAGCGTGTTTGCATAAAATACGCGGTATGCATGTTAATCGAATCGACCAATAATCGACGAACGTATAGTTGAGGTATTTTTACGTTTAAAATATATATTCATTTTCTTCTCTTCTACCGGCGGAACGAGGCTTTAATCTCTTCTTTTTTACCGCCGCCAATTTGCAGTTATCGCATTAAGATATTCATTTACCGCTGGTAGCTTACTTGGCGCATAATTCGTGTGTATATATATATATATATATGTATATTTATATATCGCGAATAGGGAATATAATTCGTAACGGTACATCGTCTTGAGAAAGTATCGATAACTGTCTGGAATAAAATTGTCCAGGACTTTATGGCAGCGTAAAAGTAACTCGTATCATTAGTATCATCAGCAGCTTTCGTGTAATCGAATTGCACATTCTCTTCTCCTTCTCGCCTTTTCAACTCTTTATTACGGCCGTTTCTACACAGATGCCAACGATTAATGTTGCAACGTATCCAACGAAAGAGACAAGATGGACACATGCAGTTGATGTAGCTAGAAAAATTCAATCTAGTAGGATTAAAAATGATTTGGTTAATGTCGATGGTTCGTCGAATCTACGTACAAATTTCCAGCTGCTCGTCGACTGCGTTTCGTTTCGTTTCGAAGTCAGATAATCAAAATGATACGTTGCGCTGTATCGTCAATTTCACTTTCTCCGTTACTAAAACGTGTAACGAAGAGGAAAGCAGAAATATATGTCAATTTCTTACTGAAATTTCATACGATGCATCCACTTGGCGAATTATAATTATTCGACAACAATTCAAACAGAACAACTAGTCGTATATCAATTTCTGCAGTATCTTCTACAGTATTTGCCCAACGAGACATTGTAAAAGTACATACTACGGATAAAGGAATACTTCGACGATTCAAAGAACAATGACAAAATATAAATTGTAACTAGTCGTACATTAACTTCTGCAATATCTCCTATAGTGTTCGCCCGACGAGACCTTGCAAAACCACATGCTACGCATAAAGGAACACTCGAGCAATTACAAGAAACATTATAACTGGTCTTAGAGCACGGTTCTTGGGAATAAAGGAATTCGCGTGAGAGATAAGCAGGCGACGAGCAGCAGACCCGGTGTCTTCGTTTTCAGAACTCGAGCAACGACGAGTGCACGCTGCAATGGATTAACGCTGACCTTGCTAATATCGTCCGATCGATCAATTTGTCAATTTTTGCCCCTATAGGAATTATTGAAATACATGTAATTTTCTGTGCTGCGCCGGATTGCAGAATTACGTGCTACGTACATCTTTGTTTGTTCCTTCCAACGCATTGGAAACCTGCAACTGCCATAAACAGCAATAATCTTCTCCCTCGCTTTACCGGCCTTCGGTTTTCCAACCTATTGTGCAACATCATCGTTAAGCCGAATGCAGAGATGACTAATGCCAAGGATCGGAGGCGCGGCTCTTCCAGCAGACGATCGTCCTTTACCATTGTAACGAGGCGAATCGTTACTCTTCATCACCAGGTTGTAGACCAGCTGGCCGAGACGAGGAGAGACGCACGAGCGAGATCGTAACCTGTGGCTATCTGCATCTACGAACCGCTACCGGTGCTTCTCGTCGATGGATTATCTACGACGATACGGCGGCCATTGTTGGCCGCGCGGCGCCGAAACGTCACGGGAACGTGGACTTCCGGTGTTGGCCGGCCGACAATTCCTCTACGAATTTCGTTCCGGACCAAGAATTGTCATTATCTCGGTTGACTCGGCGGATTCTTTGTGCCTCTTGCTCGTTTGCCCTCTCGATACGCGCCTGTGTTAGAGATACGATCTACGTGGCGGGTTCGGTCGATACCGTGATCGGTCAACGATTGGTAATTATCGGCCGATTACACGCAGCCAGAGTCACGCGTTAATTAAATGGTCATGCTGGCGGTGAGAATTCGAGCTGAACGTATCTCACAGGTTCGAGCGGCAGTTAACCGGCCTGTTTTTTCTCTGCCAGCTACTCGCTGGCTTCCGATGCCGAGTTTTGTCGGCGGCGATGCGTCAGCTAATTTACACGCAATGTATTTGAACGCGTATTCCGCAGAATTTGTAACGCCTACGTGTGTGCGATGTTACATGCTTGTGTCATACGGAACTCGTTGCAACTCTTTTATTACCTTTATCAACGTTAATATATTGATATTTTACTAGTATACAGGGTGGGGCATTTTAAACAGGTCACCTGATTAATTTTCTGTAGATGGAGGCGTTAGGTTGAGGTTAGGTTGGGGTTAGGTGACCTGTTTAAAATGCCCCACCCTGTATATATACGAACATATAACGTATTTGACATTTTTTTCATATATATACAGGGTGGACGATTTGAAATAATTCGTAAAAAATTCGTTGTACGGGATATATATATATATATATATATATATATATATATATATATGAATCGAAAAAATAATAATAATATTGTAAAATACTAATTTGCACATTATCGTACAGACCAATGATCAAACGCCGAGCCTATTAACCTTCAACATCGTCAGCAAATTATTCACAAGACCTGTACCGACATACGGTTCTGAAAGGCCGCTGAACCGATTCAGATTTTCAGAATCGAAGCTGCTTATTACTTGACATGAGTGTGTATGAATCGAGAGAAAAGCATCGTGCGAACCAATTTGCGCGCTGTCAACGTCGCCTAGACGCTGCTACAGCGCAGTGCAAATGGTTAAACGCCGCGGATATTAACCTTGCACTTTGTCGGCGAATCACTCGACGCACATGTTCGCTATAGGGGACTGAAACGAAGCATCGACGAATCGATTGATATTTTTGAAACCGCCAGCGCTCGTTTAATATAAATGTCTACGAATCGAAAGAGAAGCAATTTGCGCGCTATTAATCTCGCCAAGGCGCTGCTCTAGTCGAGCACAAGGGGTTAAACGTTGCGGATATTGACCTTGAACTTTATCAGCGAACCACTCGTCAAACAGATACGGCGCGCTGTGGCGACTGAACAAGGCGGCTTGACGAATTGATCGACTTCTTAAAAAGCAGAAGCATTTGCGTCATGCCAACGTCTATGGATTGAGACCAATTTGAACGTATCGATATCACTAAGGCGCCATCTACAGCGAAGCGCCAAGTTTTGAACGCTGAGGACATTAACCTTCACTGGGTCAGAAAATTTTCAGACAGACGTGTACGAACCGAAACGCCGATGAATCGATAGAGTTTTCTTCTTTCTCAAGCGAAAGTACTTATTTCACGCGAACGTGCACGAATTCAAATCAATTTGAACGTTATCGATATCGCTAAGACGCCATCTACAGCGAAGCGCCAAGTTTCAAACGCTGCGGATATTAACCTTCACTGGGTCAGAAAATTTTCAGACAGACGTGTACGAACCGAAACGCCGATGAATCGATAGAGTTTTCTTGTTTCTCAAGCGAAAGTACTTATTTCACGCGAACATGCACGAATTGAAACCAATTTGAACGTTATCGATATCACTAAGGCGCCATCTACAGCGAAGCGCCAAGTTTCGAACGCTGCGGATATTAACCTTCACTGGGTCAGAAAATTTTCAGACAGACGTGTACGAGCCGAAACGCCGATGAATCGATAGAGTTTTCTTCTTTCTCAAGCGAAAGTACTTATTTCACGCGAACATGCACGAATTGAAACCAATTTGAACGTTATCGATATCACTAAGGCGCCATCTACAGCGAAGCGGCAAGTTTCAAACGCTGCGGATATTAACCTTGCACTGGGTCAGAAAATTTTCAGACAGACGTGTACGAACCGAAACGCCGATGAATCGATAGAGTTTTCTTGTTTCTCAAGCGAAAGTACTTATTTCACGCGAACATGCACGAATTGAAACCAATTTGAACGTTATCGATATCACTAAGGCGCCATCTACAGCGAAGCGGCAAGTTTCAAACGCTGCGGATATTAACCTTCACTGGGTCAGAAAATTTTCAGACAGACGTGTACGAGCCGAAACGCCGATGAATCGATAGAGTTTTCTTCTTTCTCAAGCAAAAGTACTTATTTCACGCGAACATGCACGAATTCAAATCAATTTGAACGTTATCGATATCGCTAAGGCGCCATCTACAGCGAAGCGCCAAGTTTCAAACGCTGCGGATATTAACCTTGCACTGGGTCAGAAAATTTTCAGACAGACGTGTACGAGCCGAAACGCCGATGAATCGATAGAGNTTTTCTTCTTTCTCAAGCGAAAGTACTTATTTCACGCGAACGTGCACGAATTGAAACCAATTTGAACGTTATCGATATCGCTAAGGCGCCATCTACAGCGAAGCGCCAAGTTTCAAACGCTGCGGATATTAACCTTGCACTGGGTCAGAAAATTTTCAGACAGACGTGTACGAGCCGAAACGCCGATGAATCGATAGAGTTTTCTTCTTTCTCAAGCGAAAGTACTTATTTCACGCGAACGTGCACGAATTGAAACCAGTTTGCACATTATGAATCTCGCCATGGCGCTACTGTAGCGCAGCAGAAGGGTTCACACGCTGCGGATATTAACCTTCAACTTCAGCAGCAAATTACTCGTCAAAAATACACCGCACACGGAACCTTGAACTTCGTCAAGGCAAGTGGCTCCATAAACAGACACGGCGTCCTGAACCTTGAACTTCGTGAGAAGATGACTGGTCAAACGGGTACGGCGTGGCGGAGGCCGAAACGGCAGATTGATGAATTGATTCAGTTTTTTTTTTCAATCAGAGGTGTTTATTTTCGGACTTGAGCCGGCAAATTAGTCCGCAAACAGAGTTCTGAAGTTCAGAGCGCTGAAACTGATGAATCGGCCGAGCTTTTTAAACTCGACGGTATTCATTCTGCCACTTCGTCGGCAGATTATTCTGCAGACATGGGCCAGCGATCGAAACTGACCAATCGACTGGGTATTTTTTTCATCAAAACCATTCGTTTTTGGTGCAAGAGAACCAACGAGCACGGAAACAATACCAAACGAGACTGGAGAGGGTCTAGGGAAACTGAAAGCAATAATAGAGAAGAGAAGAGCAATTCAAAACGGGGAGGAACGACAATAAGGAAGCACAGCAAAGAGGCAAAAGGCCCAAAAGTTACCTAGTTTAGAGAATAGAACGCAATATAACAGATTAGATAAGAAAAGAGGTAGTATATATATATCTATCTCTCTGATAGACACAGAAAAGAGATTAGTTAGATACAAGAGTAGAGATAATGAGGAGATAACGCCAAAGATTGATGTATGTCAAACGAGACGTAAAACCGAAAAGCTCGTCGAAAACCGAGAGGCACGGACCAAGTAATAATAAATGAAAGAAATAAATAATATTCGTTTTTGGAAAATTGGTATTTATATTCGAAGAAGATACGAAATGTCTATGAATTGAACGAAACCCAACGATAATTTCCACACTGGCAATATTATACAGGGTGGTTGGTAACAACTGGTGGTACAAGCGGAAAGGCGGTGATTCTACGCGAAAAAAGAGGTCGAAAATATGGAATAAAAATTTTTCATTTGAGGCTTTGTTTCCGAGAAAATCGACTTTGAATTTTCGCAAAGTACGCGTTATCTCACTGTATCTCACTGTCTCGATTGACGTTATGTCGATAAACACTTCCCATGTTTTCCTGCCTATTAACTCACTATTCGACCTTTTTATTCTGAATTTCTTTTATTCTATTTTTTTATTCCATATTTTCGACTTCTTTTTTCGCGTAGAATCGCCAGTTACCAACCACCCTGTATATCGAGTACAAAGGGTTACACGCTGCTGCTATCAACCCTGAACTCGCACAGCGAATTATTCGACAGCCATGTACGACACACGGTCCCAGAACGCAAGATCGACGAATCGATTTCCTTTTTTTTTTTTAAATCAAAACTACTCGTTTAATATAAGCGTGTACGAGTCGAAAGAAAGCCAACGTGCAGATCAATTTGCGTATCATCAGTGACGTCAGCACGCTACTCTAGCGAAGTAGCAACGGTTACACGCTGCTGCTATCAACCCTGAACTCGCACAGCGAATTACTCGACAGCCACGTACGACACACGGTCCTAGAACGGAAGATCGACGAGCCGCCGGAGTTTCTATCGAGTGAAAAGTATACAAATGAATGGAACGAAGGCCAATGTGACGCCAAGACGCAGCTGGCTGGCGGAGCACGAAGTGTTAAACGCTTCAACTTCGTCGGACAGCTACTCGGCCAGCAGACACGGCGTGTCGAGCCTTCGACTCAACCTCATCGGCGAATTACACTCGGCGAGCTACGGGTCTGAAACGGACGGCTGACGAATTGATTGAGTTTTTCTGCGACCAGAGGTATTTATTCATCGGCAAATTACTCGACAAACAGATACGGCACACGGGGCTGAAACGAGGGACCCCGATGGCACGAACAAGGAGAAAGGAGGAGGCGCAGGTAGAAAAAGAGGACGCGGACAACTAGGAGACGACTGAGAGCAGGGCACAATGTTAAGGCGAATAGGAGCGAGAGAACAAGGGGCAAGGATATCCGACTTACTAATTGCGACGACGTCGGTGGTCCGTAGACGCACCGCGGGCCATGACGAAAAGCGATACGGCCAGGGCAGAAGCCGACCAAGGCCACGCCGTGATACATCTCCGTGGCTAACCCGAATCGAAATCATAAATCCAGCCCGGATTCGCAGCGTTTCTCTCGAGGCAGTCTGCGTGCAGAGTCGCGCTCGTCGCCGTGGCCCGAGTTAATGCGGTTCGGTAGCGAGCGCGCCCAACTGTCTCTACCGTTATTCCTGCTTTTGCGGGAAACCCACGCGACAATGACTCGCGTCGAGCTCTGTACGCGTGCGGATCAAGTTTCTCCTTTTTATTTCTTTAATTTGTCCTTTACGATTTACCGGGTTGGACGTTCGGTGAATTTTTCTAGCAGTTACCTAGTTTGGAGAATAGAAAGCAATAGAATAGATTATACAGGGTGGTTGGTAGCTGGTGGTACGAGCGGAAAGGGGCTGATTCTACGCGAAAAGAGAAGTGGAAAATATGGAATAAAACATTTGTCGTTCGAGGCTTCGTTTTCGAGAAAATCGACTTTGAATTTTCGCTCGCGCGTGTGTACTTTATCGCGTCTCGTTATAACGCGTTCGAGAATCGATGAAAATTCACACGACACAAACTTACCGCGTTTTCTAACAGCATCGGCGAATCGCTGTTTAAAACATAAAAAGATAACTAGTTAAGTACTTGGAACAATAATTAATTATATATCCACCCACTTAGAACGTACAATAATAACATCTGCTAATATATTTACCTATTTATATTTATATTTCTACTTGTATTTACCAACTTGCTAGCTTGTAGATTTACGTTCGTAGATTTAGTTGCGTCACCAGGCTTCAGAACTTTCCTCGCCTTGGTCTGATGCGGTAGTTCGCTGTAGTAGTATTTCACTGCTGCTTCAGAGGTGTAAAGCTGGTATTAACGAGATACTTACCGCAGCATGGAAATTCTTATCACGATGCATCTGCAAGTCTACACGAGACACTCGCACGAGGGTGTAGCAGATAATCCAGGCTTCACGCTATTTCGTTCCACCGTGTACACGCGATCGCGCGTCTTTCCACGTTCAATTTTCCTCTCACTTTTCGCGCAGCAGACGAAGCTTCTCTCTCTCTCTCTCTCTCTCTCTCTCTCTACGAGGTGGTCGTAGAGGTTGATAAATGGGAAAAAGAGGAAGGAACAGGAGCAATTTGAAAGATGAACGAACCGTGCACTGCTCGGTAGCCTCACCGACTAATTTTCCCTTCGTTCGTCCGCTTCTCGAAAATCTCGTCTGGTTAGAGGCTTCCTGATAAATAATCTCCAGCCAACAGAGGCAGGTAAACGAAATTGTTATTATAACTGTCTACCTGAACGTTGCCGGCTTGCAAATTGATCGCTCGTAACGCACGGATGCGACGAAACAGAGACCGAACGTTCCCGCAAACTAGACAAACTATTGAAATAAATATTGATAATGATGGAATTTTCAAAGTCTCTGTGAAATGTTACGTAATATATATATATATATATATATATATATATATATATATATATATATATATATATATATATATATATATATATATATATAACTGGTACAATATATACATATAACTGGTATAACTGTTTCGCGACTAAATCGGCCAACGAAGATTCGTCTTTCTGTGCCGAATAGTTGAAACTTCGATTCATCCGTCCGTAGGACCTTTTTCCACGCATCAAGCGTCCAGTTTTCACGCTTTTTGGCCCGCTCTAAGCGCTTTTTCTTATTTCGTGGTCTTGGATGCGGTTCCCCAACTGCTGTTCTACCTTTCAATCTCGCTGCAGACAGTCGCCGTTTTACCGCAGTTAGACATACAGCATTATTCCTGGTTTTACTCGCTTCACATCGAATTTCCGCGGCTGTCGATCTTCTGTTTCTCCTCCAGAGAATTACAATTCTTCTATCTTCTGCGCCACTGGTCACTTTCCGTCGTCCGAGTCGTTTTCTCGTTTCCGAAGAACCAGTCTTCTGACATCGTTCGAGAGTACGTTGTACCGCAAAATGAAATATTTTTAATTTTTTTAGGTATCATAGGAGCTTACAATTTGCGGTTAAAAAAAAATCTGCGTATTTTTATAACGGTAAAATTATACAAAGGATGCGCAAGTATCAAGAAACGATGAAATATTGAGCACGGGTTGTATTTGCGCGTGGAATGCAAATATAGCAGGTGTACCCAAACTTTTTTTCTATGCAGAGATACTTTCTTTTTTAGTTCGTCAACAATGCGAGCATTGCATAGACATTTCTCGTGTTCTTTAAACTCGTATTTTTATAAACTAAAAAATGCTACCTCTGTCGTCCTCCAGATATTCAGACACTTTGATTATTTCGTTTTCTGCATTTTCATAGACGTTTCAGAAACGTCGAGGGACGCCGGATTCTGATTTGAAGACACCTTCGAACGAGATCCCGAACGAAGATTGTAAACGATTGCAAACTGAGGAAAAACGAGAACGCAAACGCTGCATCCTCGTTCTGTTCAAACTGCTCGTTTTCAGCCACAAAACGCCGCTCCCTCTCTAAACCCACTTTATGCTCGTAATCCGCGTCACGGACACGATGATTGTAGCCATTGTCGGGCGTGACAAGAGCCGACGCAAGTTCAGTAGCTTTCTGCCAAGATATCGGCAAGCATTTAACAGCTCGTGCCGGCGAAAAGGCAAAAAGCGCAACTCACCGGCGAAACAGACTTCTTGTCTGGCGAGAAAAAAGGCAAACTGCCGCGCAGCGGGATCGCTGTTCTTGCAAAATGTCCGGAGAAAAGGCGTTCCGCCGCTAGAATCACAGGATTCGTATAATTACATAATTGTAATATATTCTGATTATAAACATTCGTATAATTCCTATAATACATTATTATTATTATTATTATTATTATTATATTTATTACAATTATGGCAACTGTTTTGCTCACGATTACAAACATATACGCGGGATACGCGTTTCTGCTTTTTGCTTTTTTCATACTCCGCTCGGCGATGCTTCGAAGCTGTTAATTACGTCAGGTAGCCGGTTGGTTTTCGCGCGACAGACAAGTCCGATTGCGTTCGTGCAGCGCGTGGGCTGTGCCTAATTTCATCTAGGAGAATCATCGCCAACTGGAAACGCCGCCCCGATGGTCCTCGGCCGTTCGAGCGCAGGTCCTCGACAATGGCACATTGCGAGGCTGGCCCTATGTAAATTCTTTTTTTTTTTTTGTAATTTATTTATTTATAATTACAAACAATGACATTGTAACACGATAGCAGAATTTACTGAAAATTCCTACAGAATTGATTGCAAATATTTTTTTTCTTTGCAGAATTCTTAGTAATTAGGCTGGTGTTTACAATGTCGTGTGTTTCAAGCGTTCAATGGACGATCGACTCAAATGAATCTGGTGCTTCAATCTGAGCCCTATGTAAACGAGAAAAGAATTAAATATATATATCCACCGAACGATAAGTTTCTCTGAATCAGTATTACCTGCTTCTAGGAGTGTTGCACCCGAGACACGGCAGCAGCTGCACGACGATGTATGCGGGTGAGTTCGACGGTGGTCCCGAGACGTGACAGCCGTCACAAGTGTCGGGAATCGTATCTTCGTCCTCGTTCCATTCCATCATATCGAACCCTTATCGGTCAGTTAGCTTTTCGTACGTGCTTCTCGCCAGGTTGTGGCTGGTTTCGGTAAATAGGCGAAAAATCTTCGGTATTGTAAGAATGACGCTTTTCTTGGAAATTGTTTATTCTTTTCCAGGTGTATTACAAATATAATATAATATTTATATAATATATAATTATTTAGAAGTTTTCAACGCGTGATATTTTTCCAGACAATCTCCAACAGGAGATTTTTGGTTTTCAGAACAGCTTCACTCGTTGTCACCTGCCACGTGACGAGCGACAAAGTACTGTTGTCACGTGAGAGGTGACTTACGACCGGCAAGGATTAACTTCCCTCAGGTATTTTGTAACAACTGAACTTGAACACTTGAACTGTTGTTGGCAGAATGCGACGAGTATCGGGTTCTTCGGGGCTTCTTCACTCGGAGCTGCGGCGAAGAGCGGAAATCTTCCGACATTTCCGAGTAATTCTGTAAAGAATTGATTGTAGATATAAATAAATAAAATAAAAAAGAAAAAAAAAATTTCGAGTAAAAGAGGGTCGACGAAGGGAACTTCCACGTGCAGAGCTTCGTACGAAGGTTCGACTTTCCAGGCAGACAGCTTTTTAAGTTACATGCAATAAACCCTTTACACTCGTGATATTGTAACACGCTAGCAGAATTTACTTAAAATTCTTTCCAGAATTGATTGTAAATATACTCTAATAAATAAAAGAAAAAAAAAAAAAGCTTTTTGAGCTTCTTCTTAGAGCTCGTTTTACTCGTCGCGCGTAAATGCCAAAGTTAAAGTCGAACAACGATTAGCTCGCACGGACACGCAGGTGGTCGGATGGCGAAGAAGCCGGAATTCTGCCAATTGAAATGGAAATAGCCGGACATTTGAATTTCAAAATGCAAACGACACGTGCAGGCTGGAAAAATCATTTTGATCAAAATGTAAATCATTTTCACCGTCCGGCGTGTTGCATCGTCGCTAAGCAGATGTTGCGGCAGACACGCGATACATCCATAAAGCGTAGCTGCAAGTGGCATAAAAATAACAGCGCGGGGATTCGCGGTTTCAGCCGCGTCGAATTTCTCAAGCAGAAGCGCCATTACCAGCGGCCCCCATAAAATAAGCTGCAGAATCGCCGCTCCGTACGACCCAACAACCAGTTTAACCCAAGCATTCGGTTGTCCGAAAAGTGTCTTTCCTTTTCAGACACGTTTCTTACAACAATGCATTCTTATACAAACACGAAACCTACTCTGTCAAGCGTTGTGGTCTTCATCTTGATAGAACACAATCGATCATACGTAATTCGATGAAATAATACGAAATAAAAAATCTTCCGCGACTATTATTTTTCTTTTTTTTTTTTCTATATTTATTTCGGTGTATTTACAATCAATTCTTTGAAGAATTTTCAGTAAATTCAGCTATCGTGTTACAATGTCACGAGTATAAAGAGTTTGTTGGATGTTTGATTCGACTGAATCTAGTGCTTAAATCTAGGGGCGCCTATTATTTCCTTACGAAACGAGAGAAACTTTCAGACAGCCTAATATTTCACACGCGCATTGTCTCCGCGCTCTCGTCCCGCCCGTTTTCCATCGTCGACGCACGACTTTCGCCGACACGTCTGCGTAGGGGTGAAACGCGTAAAAATACGACGAGCAGGAGGGGGCAGGCATTGTTCCGAAAGTTACCCTCGCCGCATGCACGAAATCCGCAAAGTCAGTAAATTTTCCTGAGCACTACCTGTTCAGCCAGCGTGTATCCGCTTGTATACTCTGTTTGCGTAGGATGCGGACCACCCAGGTCGTCTGACGCCTCTGCCGTATCCTCAACGGAATTGACTTAGCGGAATCCGGGGCGAGGGACGCAAGGACAGGGGACAACGAAAACGCAAGAGAGAGAGAGAGAGAGAGAGAGAAGGAGGAGGAGAGAGACAGGGAAGAGAGAGGGCCGGCTCGTACGTAAGCAACGAAGCCTTTAACCCGACCTGGTCCAGCACTTTATTTTTCATCTCATTGTCCGTCGACAGGATCACGACTCCCCACGTTGGCCATTGGAGAGCGAATGTGGGGCGCCGGTGCGATTCGCTACGTTTTGCTGGCTTTTTGAAAAGCTGCCTCGGCATCTATGCACCGTCGGATGATAACGAGCACGGTTCTTGGGAGTAAAGGAATTCGCGTGAGAGATAAGCAGGCGACGAGCACCAGACTCGGTGTCTTAGTTTTCAGAACTCGAGAAACGATGCTGCAATGGATTAACGCTGAGCTTGCTAATATCATCCGATCGATCAATTTGTCAATTTTTGCTCCTGTAGGAATTACTGAAATATGTGCAATTTTCTGTGCTGCGCCGGATCAGCCGCGCGGGCTGATGCACATATACGTGTGTCACAGTGTGTGTGTGGGTGCGTGCGCAGCGTCTAGAGAAACGGACGAACGTAGCGGTTCGCATGGAAGGGAAAAGCTGAAGCTAAAAGAATGTATCCACGAACATCCTGTAAATCGCTTAGAAAACGAAGAGTAAAGTATTTTATTATTATTAATAGAAATTAGGAAAGTGTCTCTAAATTGTTATTTCGGCAATTAGGATCCACAATTGTCAACAGGAATTTGCATAAAGTTCGATTCTAGAGCGAAGGAAGCGACGATGAGTGTGCAACTTGAAATTTGCACTGGTAAGCTCAGTGTCCACAGTTGTTAACATCGTTAAGACGTTCCGGATTTTCGAATTTTATTAGATGGCTGTCCCGGTGGCGGGAATTTGACGAAAGGCGTTGGATACGCGACACGGTAATTTCAAATAACGAAAATTCCTCCGCGATTGAAAAATTGAAAGAGACGCTGTCTTTTTATCGTATAACGACCCACGTGCTCGACAGGCAACAGAAACGTGGTGTAGAATCCGATAGCAATCTCCGTTTGTAAGTAACTTCTAATAGCGTTAAATTGTGCGAATAGCGTTTACCGCATGAAACAATGCGAGTTTAAACATTAAGCGATGAACATGCTGCAGCACATGGACATTAAACGTCGTCAATTTCCTAACAACTGTTACTCGCGACACGAGAAAATATACTTTTGTAGCAAAAGTGAGAAGAACATCTTCAAGTAATATATCTTTTAGTTTTTATACGGGGACTTAGTTGAAGTGCTTGCAAATTTAAACGAATTCAACACAAAAATTCAATTTCAAACTGCAAATTCCACAAAAATACAACTCTTTCTCTAGCGAGAAAGATATACAATTTCCTGGCACACTTGGATTATCGCACGCGCGAGCTCTTACAAGCAAACGAAACAAATTAAACGTCGAAAATGATTTCGAATCTGCGAAGCTTCTTCCCTGCCCCAGAAAATTTCACCTGATCTTCGATTCCGCTGGGAACCTAACCCCAATCGAAGCCGCTGCTCTCCCATCGAAGAGAAACTCGAAGCGCGAAGCTTCTGCCCAGACGAAAGCCCAGCACCAGAGTCAAGTTTTCCCCTTTTCCGTTTATATTCACACGCATTCAGTGTGCTCTCTCTTGCAGCGGTTCACATGGTCGTTAAAAAACGCTTACATGGTCGCGAGGCTCGTGGTCGAGGCACGAGTCGAGCGCAAAGATTGAGAGGCAGCGAGACAGAGAAAATTAAGAAGCAGAAGAAGCAGAAGAAAAGAGACGAGGGAGGAGAGTTAACGCGAGGAGAGAAAGAGACGGGGCAAGTGAGGAAAGGAGAGAAGCACGGCGCGAAATTTCTGCTTTGCTGGTGGTGTTGTTAGAGGAGCGGGCCGAGGAAACGGCCGAGGAGAAAGCATCTTATCTGTCTCGTGCATAAATACAGCAATATCGTCGTTGTAAAGTCGACACGGAACATACTTGTTACGTTGCTGGTCGGCGGGCCACCGGCCGCACTCTCAGCGCTTCGGTGCTAAGTAAAATGATATATTGCGGTTAAACGCGGATTCGTCTGCGCGCGCCTGTACCGCCGGCCATGTGTACGTGCACGCGTTGCACGTGGCCGTGCTTAATATCGAAACGGTGTTGGTGAGTGGGCCACCCACGGCGGCCTGGCTGGACCACCCAACGAGCCGCGCTATTATAAGGGGCCGTCTCCACTTCGCACTTTACCTCGATCCGATACTTCGTTGCTCCCCTTTAACCCCTTCAACGGCTCTGACGCATTACCCGAGAGGCGAATCGGACCGGCACGACCGTTTCTTTTCCTTCTCTTTTTTTCTCTCTATCGTCTGCTTCTTGCTTCTTTTTCTCCGCGCTGCCGCTTGTTATCCATTAATCAGCCGGCTCTCTCGTGAGATTAGGCGGATACGTTGTATCGCTTGTTGACTCTGTTCGGCTGGTTCGGCGGCGCGGTCGATAGCGCGAGCTCGTACAGCGACCGATGTAACACGTTCTCGGCTGGCGTTGCGTCGCGCACGCCGAGAGAAACGATAGGCAGGTGTGAGAAACGTTGACGATCGATCGCCTACACGAACCTAATTATCCGACGGTCATTAATAAACGTTGCGTTGCTATCGCTTATTCGCTACGACCATGCACACTTTCTTTCGTTCGACGCCGGCACGTGCAACACGCGGCCTTGGCGGCCCCGCGTCTATACGGGGTGTCTGAAAGATTCAATTTTCACAGTTTGCAGAAAGTGACGGGCCTGGTTCGGCGAAGGGAACATCGTTCGCCGATGGGTCGTGACAGTGCAGTTATCTTCGGCTATTTTCTCTTCCTCTTAGAGTTAGGGGATTTTGTATTCGGCTGTCCGAAAGCTGTCTTTCTTCTGCAGACACGGCTTTTACAACGGTGCATCCTTATACGGACGTGAAACCTAACCTGTCGAACCTTGTGATCTTTATCTTGATAGGAGAAAATGGATCGTACGTAATTCGAGAAAATAATACGAGCTGACAAGTAGCGTTGTGCGTCCATTATTTCCTTATAAAACGGAAGAAGCTTTTCGGACGACCTAATATTATACGAGGAGTAATATTAATATTAATATTAATATTATGGCGCGTCCTAGCAATTTGCCAAGCAAAGCGAACCGTCTGCGGAATTTAGAATTTCTGTACACGTCAGAAATTCGAAGCTGACATTCAGACTTTACGAGAAATGCTGCCGAGTCCTAAGAGTACACCGTGCACGCGCCTCTTTTAGTATAGTTGTATGTTAGTATGAAAATGAAAAAATGAAAGGGTGCAACACTAGTACGGAAATCGATACATTCAAGTAGAATTCTTTATTTTCTTTATATTTATTATTATTTAAATTTACCAAATGGACAAATTCTAAAGTACAAATTAAGTAAATGAAAAAGAAAACTCGCCCAATGTTTGCATCAACGTCTCCGATCTAAGAGTACGCACCAAAGAACAAGCGGACCGAGCCTTAAAAGATTAGCAGTTTTCGACGAGTATACTCGTCACGAAGAAACGGCGATATTTTCTGCTACGACGAGCCCTGCCGCTAACAAAATGAAAAACTAAAGCAATCCATTCGCTACAACTTAAGTCTATGTTACAACAGCCACGCGTACTCCGTGTTTGACGAGTATACTCGTCGTCGCTTGCTCTTTGCCGCACATTTTACGTACTAAAAAGACATTAACCTCTAGATTCAAGCACTAGATTCAATTAGAATCAAACACTCGATAAACTCTTTTTAATCATGACATAGAACCACGCCAGAAAAATTTGCTTGTGATTCTTATTGAATTGATCGTAAAATTATTTCCAAATAAATAAAAAAAAAACATTTTACGTACGCGCTGTTCGAAGAGGTCGCGACAGCTAACTGGTTAACACCACCGACACTTGTGTACTTACTGTGTACAGAAGAGACTACAAATTTTTCTCAGAAAAGAGAGAGCAAACTAGAAATAAATCCCAAGGAATATATCGTACGCGCGTTTTCTAAAAAGTCATAGATCAGGGACTGCTAACCTTTAAATCCGGCAAAATTTCCCAGAAATTTGAAAAATTCCAAACGACCGCCGCGCCAGCTTTAGTTCGCTCGCCTCCTATCGACTATTAATAATTCTCAAATGCCACCTTCGCAGACTATTTTCAAGCCCGCCACAGAGCTGGCATCCGCTTCTCGCGAGCAACAGCGTGCATTTCTAGAAGAGTACACCGTGTATATCGACGGCGACAGGCTAGCGCGTTGCTGCGTGTGCGTGTGCAAATCGTGCGTGGCAACTTCCGCGGTGCAGCACCTGGGTGGTCGACGATCGAGGAATACGGGGATTAGATAGCTCGATAAGACGTACACGCATTTGTACGCACACCCTGTCGCGGTTACGTAGCTCGGCGACGTATTCGCCTGAAATCGTTAGCCGATGGAAATACACTACTAACGATGAATTGTGAGCCGTACACCGCGGCCCGGAGACCACGGCCAGAAATTATATAATTGAAATTTTATCTCGCAGCCGGATCCGACCGTTCGAGGCGCTGTGTAAACGCCGCGACGCTTCTGTCGTATTTCTCCGTGGCGTGATTCCTTCGAGCGCGCGATTAATCATTCTGGCAATTTTATAGCGAGTATTTTCGGCCGAGAGCAGACGCGAGATTGAATTAAGACGACGCCGCGGTTCGCCCCATTTTATCTGCGCCGGATTCTCCGTCTCAGCCGATTGTGAGTTCTCGGGCCTCGATCGTTGCTTATACCGCGTGATCGCATTAAACAGTGGGGGCAAACGTTGACAGGTTTCCGGCGGCCGGCTGCTTCTGACGAGTATACTCGTCACGGGGAAAATGGCAACATTCTGCGTTACGACCAGCCCCGTCAGCGATAAAATTAAGGGGCAAAAGACAGTCATTTCCACTTAATTCTGTTAGGTTTTCTGAAAAGTTTCTTTCCTTTCAGAAGGAAATAACAGATGCACGAGTGTTTTGCTTTATATTATTTTATTGAATTTTCTACGACCCATTCTATTCTTATTCCATTTCTATTCTTATCATCATACGTGAATCTATAAAATAGGTATGGGTAATATATTAGGTTGTCTGAAAAGTTTCTTTCCTTTCAGAAGGAAATAATAGATGCGAGAGCCTTTTTTGTTTTATATTATTTTATTGAATTTTCTACGACCCATTCTATTCTTATTCCAGTTCTATTCTTATCATCATACGTGAATCTATAAAATAATAGGTGTAGGTNAATATATTAGGTTGTCTGAAAAGTTTCTTTCCTTTCAGAAGTAAATAATAAATGCACGAGCCTTTTTTGTTTTATATTATTTTATTGAATTTTCTACGACCCATTCTATTCTTATTCCAGTTCTATTCTTATCATCATACGTGAATCTATAAAATAATAGGTGTAGGTAATATATTAGGTTGTCTGAAAAGTTTCTTTCTTTTCAGAAGGAAATAATAGATGCGCGAGCCTTTTTTGTTTTATATCCATTTTTTTCCATTACTATTCTTATCATCATAAAATAATAATTCAATAAAATAATACAAAAAATAATACAAAACGACAAACGATGTGCATCCATTATTTTCTTATAAAACGAAAGAAACTTTTCGGACAACCTAATGTATCAGGACAGCCACACATAGTCTGTGTTTGAACAGTTTCTGTTACAGTTTACGTAGCGTAAGAGAATGATTAGAAAGACGTGGCTTGTAACTAGGCAATTATAAATTTGATCATTACTAATTCATATTCCAGGATTTCTGAATTCTATTCGAATTAATAAACTTATAGAAGAGCCAGTTATTCCTCATCGTATAGCAAAAATGAAATATAATATTCCAATATTTTCACGATCAGTTGATATCAATCATTTATAAATTAAGATTTATGTTCCAACGTAATACAGTCGACATGGCACTTACCATTATCATATACCGCAAATGCGGACAAATGGAAGAGTTTGAGTTTGTAAGGACGAGAAACTAATACCTTAAACAGCGCTTCAACCATTAAAATATCTTCAAAAGCAATCAACTTTTACAAAAACCCATCGCTTGGTGTAAAAAGAACAGGTAATTTCGTCGAGGAAAATGAACACACCTTTATTTTCCAAACTCAGCATAGAAAATAAATGAAAACTGTACAAAACGAGCATACTACAAAGCGTATTACAAGAGCACATGACAAAAACAGAAAAATGGCTGCAAGATAAACAAATGAAAGCAAAGCCCAGTAAATGGAACCATATTACATTTACACTGCAAAAACGGAAACCACCAAACATCCTGTTGAATGGCAGGCACACGACACAAACAAAGCAAGTTAAATACCTAGGATAATAATACTCCACTTAGACACACAACTCACATGGGAACAGCACGCTAAATCAATAATAGACAAGCTACAGACAAAAAGAAGGCAAATGTACTGGTTAACAAGTCAAAAATCCAGCATAGAAAATAAATGAAAACTATAGAAGAAAGCCATCATAAAACCAATTTGGGGGACAGCAGCAATCAGCCATATGAATAAACTAGAGTCAATAGACAATATTAGTATTAATATTAATAATATAGAGAACAAAAGCGAACGCCCCATGGAATGTTAGAAACGAGGATATACGCAAGGATCTAAAAATACCAACGGTCGAGGAAGAAATCTGCAGATACGCAGAAAAATACAAGGAAAGAATAGCAACGCGCCGAAACCAACCAGCCGGCTTACTGAGACGAACAACGGCCGCATAAAAAGAAGACTGAAGAGAAAACATTCCACTGACCTCACTAAAGAAATAAAGCGGACAAACTGGAAGATGGTATATCCGTGGGGGGGATTTATTATTTAACAACGAAGCCAGAAAAATGTACCAAATGTCCAGCTGGATAAACTGTAAAGAACAAACGAATAAATAAAAAAAAAAAAAAAAAAACTTGCGTCACCGTAAAGCATCTAATTTTCACCGATAAAATCTTCTTCTGCTGTCTACTACTGCCCCATTCACAAGCCGCTAGCCTGACCCAATTTCGTCGCACGCTCTACACGACAACGTGAATAACAAACTCGTAATTCTGCCGCTGTTTAACCGTGCAACGCGCGCCTATGCGTACGACGTTGCAATTACGTCGCCGCAAATGAGCAGGTACCTACCGGCGCTCATACATTTTCTTCAGCCAACGCGTGCGTCGTGCTCACCTCGTAAATCAATTTCATCGCGCGGCCATTTAACGCGACGCGCGACGTCCGCGCATGCGCCGCTTAGATACGAGCCTATTAGGCAAATTTCGTGGCGAGGCGGCGCTCGCCGACTGCAAATATCGCTCGGTCAGCGCCGAGCAGCGCGCCACTTGCGCGGCCGGGTGGTCCGCGTTGCCACGTTGCGCGCCTGCCTGTTTTCGCAATTTCCGAAACGCGTTACACGTCGCAGGAAACGCAGCCCGGCCGTCACCAGACCCTTGATAACAGAGAGCGGACACGGGCCGAATCGGCAATGGGACAGTTTGGGCGCGTTGCGTAAGTCGAGACCGGCCGATTCTGCGTTTTATTTATCTGCCTTCCCCTTCAACAAGGCAATATCCTGCCCGCGTAGAAACGATCGAATTAGGCAAATGCGCGCGGCCAAGCACGGCCCCTCGCAAACCGTCCTTTTCGCGCATGCGATTAATCTTGCGCTTGCGCGCCAGACGTATCGCCCTGGGCAGATACAAGCACTTTGCAGGCGCTTTCTTTCCGTTTCGTCCGATTCTTCTCGTTTTGTTTCGCGAGGGCGGAAAATTCGGAAATACTCGACGTCGGCCGGAATTACCGAAAAGTCGTGAAACGTCTGAGCGTTGCTACGCACATGGTAGAAAATGGCATCTTTTTCTCAAAAATCTCACCCTCTCAGAAATAGCCAGTCGCATCTCTGACCGTGTCGTAAATCTCGTGTCGCTTGCCATCTTCGTCAACGTGTCGCGAGAATCGTTCAACCGGACGAACGATGCATCTTCTACTTTTTACTGGATCTTTTTAATCAACTGTACACTTCTTAACGCGTTAATCTGTCTGACACATTCCTTGTATGAAGTTATCGGTCTATTTATGTCTAAAAACTGTTAATAAAGAAACAAGGATTTTTGGAAAAGCCTAAGAACGTGAGTAAAGTCGCTAAATTTTCGCTCGAATATCAACAACTCTACCCCCTACATTTAACCACCAGATTCATTTGAATCAATCATCCATTAATCACTAATAACACGCGACATTGTTACACCAGCCTAACTGCTAAAAATTCTGTAAAAGAATTGATTGTAGATTTAAATAAATAAAATAAAAAAAAAAAGAATATCAACAACTAAACATACGTCTAGTGTTTACGGTAGAACATTTCTCATCGGTATAATATCAACGTCATTATATATTACATTATTGTGTATCATGGTAGTATTATTGTTATATATTATTGGCATATAGTGTTACATATTGAACGTGCTTAGTACGCTCGTCACAGGTTCTAGCAGCAGAATGACTTTAGATTGCACGCGTTCCTTCTGCGCGTGGCCATAGCACGTGTGGCCCTTTTTATATTTGCGACTAGTCGCGACCGACTACAAAACCCATCGTCGTATATGGCTCAATTTCCATTGCTGCTGCCGCGACTCCTCGCGACGCAACAGGCGCGTGCGACCGCAAATAATAGAAAATGTACGACGTGCATACGTGCCATTCCCACACAAAGAACAATCGCGCGAGATGAGCATCGTTTTGCTGCTAAAAGTATTTTGTCTTTTTTTCTTTTATTTATTTAATTTGTTCTCTACAATTTATCCGGCTGGACATTTGGTAAATTTCTCTAGCTCGGACGACGTTTTAATACACAACGCCATACGATACTAAAATAATATACAATGTTATAATTTATAATACATTTCTACTGCAAATAATTAGCATTACGATTTATGAGAAATTTTCCATCGCGATACCGCACATGCGTTTTGGTTCTTAATATTTCACAGATACCCAGAATTTCATTCTTTTATTTATGTTTATTTTATTTATTTATGTATTTTGACTGTCATCCTTGATATCATCAATGTGAAACAAGAAGAAATTTACGTTACCCTGTAACGTTCGCCTGTGGCAATGAAAACAGAGTGGCGCAAACTAGTTGTCCGGATTCCCGGTAACGTTTTGCCGGGCAAAGAAAAGCAGAGTAGCAGTTAAACGTGCCAAAGTATCTCGCATGGAATAATAAATTGGCTGAAATTAGCGAAATTGAAAGTCGGATAGTTTAATTTGCGCGAATAACATGCGAGTACAAAGTTTCTCTTTGTCCACGGGCAACCCACCTCACCGGTATTATTTTATACGACAAAGAATGCAAAATATCGCTTTTTCAACAGTTACATCGATAATAACCTGTCATTTGTCTTTCCAACTAATTATACATCTGCTCTGCCGTATGCGAGCGTTTCATTATTATGTTTCTCTTTCCCTTCGAATTATCAGAAACACGTCGTTTCACGGACACGTCCGTCCCTTTCCAAAGCCGATCGTCAACCTTATAATCAAACGCGCGTCCTTCCTCGTCTACCGATCATGCTTTACTTTCCATCATTTAAAATGCACTTGCACGCGACAGCAAACGAACAGACAATTTATTGCGACCCGAATGATTCTCGTTCCGTGTTCACCGGCCTGCGCAGCCTCATTAAACCTTATTAAATGATTTTCCCGGCCAATTTCATTCAATTACATCGTCATGTACGGCACGGTAATTAACTTATCGGATTTTTAGAAGCCGTGTGTCTCAACTTTTCGCAAATTGTCGTAAATCACCGACTTCCTATCCGTCCTCTTCTGCAACACGAAAACGCACACGTTCGTTTAACGAGAGACCAGGCAGAGGAAGAGAAACAGTTCTTGCTGTCTTCGTGCTCTCTTTTGCGTAGTCCTAAGATTTTTTGTAGCGAGTAGACATTCCTGGATCGCCTCGTGGGACCGATCGGTAAACCCCGCCAGAAAATATGCCCGGGCAATTTCACGGAAAGCTTCTCGTTAGATCGTGGGGCTGCGTTCCTCGCGCGTTTACAAAACACCACCGATCACTGTCATTCAAATCGTGTCGAACTTCCTGTCGCCAGCACTCACTCTTCCTCTTTCTCGTCTGTTCGCTTTTGTCGCTGCACTGCCGATGTTTGTGCGTTTATGCGACATCTAAAGACGCTTGTGGTGCAGCGTGTAGTACACAGGGTGGCCCACGCAACTGTTTCATGTTGGAACTTGATTAGCGGCGCGGTTAGAGAGATACGTCAGAGAAGAAAGATGGACGACTGAAAGAGCGCTACATGCGTAGGCCTGTGTCTTTCTTAGAAGCGCAATGGCGCAGGCAAAAAACGTCGCTAGTTCAAAAAGTCTTCTGCAACGCTTTGTTTCCTCGCGAGTAGACGAAATTTTCCTTCTTTTTTCGCCTCTTTATAAACATTTCTATAGAAAAATATATTTATAATATATTTACATACTATATATGTGTTTCTATAGAAACTTCTATAGATATTCGTATATCTCTACCTTACATATCTGTGTTCGGGTCTATTTCTCTAATTACGTTCGTAATAATTTTTTTTTATTTTATTTTATTTGAGAAAATTTACGACGATTCTTGTGTAAGAATTTTTACCAAGTTCCGTTGGCGTGATACAATGTCACGAGTGTAAAGAGTTTATTGCATGTTTCATTCTAATTGAATCTAGTGCTTAAATCTAGGGGATAGTGTTTTTTCAACCGGCGGATCTGATACGTCGTGTCAAATAATCGAGTAACTAGTGGATTATTCGTAATAATAATATGGATTTGTACAAACAGCGGCGAGTTACCCTTTGCTGGTCCAATTTCTGGGAAAATCTTAATTTCATTTTGTTGCGATTATTCCGGGCGAGGGCTTGCGATAGGATAACGCGGTTGGGCTACGATCATTTTATTTGACATTTTGTTGCTGATGATTCACGGTTACGAGCTGGATGCATGGAGGCAGTCACGCAATTAGCAATTAGGACGAGTCCTGTCTCCTGCTTGGCGCGGATAAAAAACACTGGCCGAGGAAAGAGATAAATGGTATAACAGGATTTATCTTCCTCTGACGACACTTCCCTTTTGCAAGTATAACGACGCACCTGCAACTGCTAATGCACAACGGTAATAACAATAGAAACACCAACGTGTCAGTTGTTTCGCCATGTTAGTACGGAAATAGATTTTATCCTAACGCAAGAAAAATTCTATACAACGTGGATTACAGGTTATCAGCGCTCAATTGAAGCCGAGTTACTTAATTTTACAATATTTTATATTATTTTGAATTCTTGTATCTTGTATACAACGTTTTAACATTTTTGACAAGTTTAAAACACATGTTGCACATGTTTTCGAGGGTTAATACTTCCAAGCAAAAATCAAAGTAATCATTACGATGCTTGCTAACGATAAGTGAGAAAATCTTCTGCTTAGATTCCATTTCGTCAACTGCGTTCTTGAAAATACGAGTTTGCATAAATTTTCATAAATTTGCATAGCAGTCCAGTTACTATGCAGTTATTAGAGAAACGTGTCGAATCCTGCATATTTAAATAAGAATTCAAATAACTGATCAGTATACGCGAATCTAATTTTCCTAACAGCACAATTTCGCGAACACTGAAGAACGACAGTGAACGTGATCGTAAACGATTCTTATCTTCCGAATGGAGCGTGAAATGTTGGCAGCTTATCTAGTAACGTTATCGTTTCTCACGTCATCGTACGTCGCCTCACGAGTAATTTGCAAATTATTATACGGAATCTACGCTACGCGGTGGCCATAAAAATCCTCTTATAAACAGGCCATTTTCAACGAGCCGCACTGCAATTTTCTGCTAATCGCCTTATCATCAAATTACATATAACGTGCTGGCAACTCGTGCATTAAAATTTCAACCTGCAAGTCTGTGATCAGAGTTTACGTCGTCGTGCCTGCCCTTACGACCTTGAAATCGCCAATACGATTGGCTTAATTAACAAAATCCTACCGATGCTGTCACGATTGACAATTACTGTCACAATTACAAAATTCATCGATGTCTATTTCCACGCTATCTGTTCGTATATTTTTCTCTCAGGCTGTACACGTGCCTCGTTCATACTCACGTTGTTACGCTAATTGCGGAACAAGTGCCGTACTAATTGCGTCAGTGAAGATTTATGTCCACTACTGTGCACAAGTATTTCGATACTCGTGCAATTCAAAGGACCAAGATGCCATCCCACATGTTATTTAACATGTAAAGCTAGAGAAATTTACCAAACGTCCATTGGTACAAATTGTAACAAAAGTCAAATTAAATAAATAAATAAAAAAAAAAGTTGAAGAGCTTTATTCGAAGCATTAGGCTGTCCAAAAAGTATCTTCCTCTTACAAGCATGTCTTTCACAACAATCCTTACACAAACGCGAAACCTAATCTGTCAAATGTTGCGGTCTTTGTCTTGATAGAAGAAAATGTACCGTACGTAATTCAGTAGAATAATATCAAACAAACACTGTCGTGCGTCTATTGGTTCCTTATAGAAGGAAAGAAACTTTTGTTGCACATTATTATTATTGTGTTCTTATTAGTGTTCTTTTAGCCTGCGGATCTAGTCCGTCGTATCGAGTAATTTTCTTTTTTATTTTATTTTATTTTATAATTACCATCAATTTTGTTGGGAATTTTCAGTAATTAGGCTGGTGTTTACAATGTCGTGTGTTTTAAGCGTTTAATGGATGTTTGATTCAATCGAATCTGGTGCTTCAATCTAGGGGGTAGTGTTTTTTTTTTTTTTTTTCACCTGCGGATCTGGTCCGTCGTGTCAAGCAATTGAGTGACTAGAGACTTTGTGAGTGACTAGACTCTTTTGCTGTGTCTATTGCTGCAAGTGGATATTTCTTCTTCGACTGTAGGTATCTTGAGATGGCGATGTATCGTTCCGTTGGTAACGTACCAAGGTTCGTCTAGGAGTGTTCTTACTGTTCTGGCTTGTAGTCGTTGGAGTATCTCAATGTTGGAGTTGCTTGCTGTTCCCCATAGCTGGATTCCGTAAGTCCAGACAGGTTTTAATACGGCCTTGTATATCATTAGCTTACTTTGGATGCTTAAGTTGCAGCGTCGACCAATGAGCCAGTAGAATTTTTTTATCTTTTCTTTCATCTGCTTCCATGTCATTCGTCTGTCTTAGACATAACCACAGCTACATTCGCGGACGACGCAGCTTTACTAGCTTCCCACCCTGACCCGACTATTGCCTCCTCCGCTCTCCAGCGAGGCCTCGACTCTATGGAAGAGTGGTTCCACAAATGGCGCTTCAAAATTAACGAAAACAAATCCAGTCACATGATATTCACGCTGCGAAAACAAACCTGTCTACAAGTGACGATAAATAACATTCCAATCCCAAATAAAGAGTCAGTCAGATATCTGGGCATGACCCTACACAGACGAACGACATGGAAGCAACACATAACCGACAAAACGAAGCAGATCAAAGAAAAAATAAAAAAATTCTACTGGCTCATTGGTCGACGCTCCAAATTAAGCACTCAAATGATTTACAAGGCCATATTAAAACATGTCTGGACCTATGGAATCCAGCTATGGGGAACAGGAAGCAGTTCCAACATAGAAATACTCCAACGGCTACTACAGTCGAAAACACTAAGAACCTTACTAGACGCACGTTGGTACGTTACCAACGAAACAATAATAAAATAAACAAATCGCGACCTCAAGATATCCACAGTCAAAGAAGAAATATCCACCTACAGCAATAGATACGACAAAAGAGTTAACAACTACCAAAACCCTCTAGTCACTCAATTACTTCACGCGACGGATCAGATCCGCAGGCTAAAAAAACACTATCCCCTAGATTTAAGCACCAGATTCATTTGAATCAATCATCCAATAATGACTAATAACACACGACATTGTTACACCAGCCTAACTACTAAAAATTCTGTAAAAGAATTGATTGTAGATTTAAATAAATAAAATAAAAAAAAAAAAAATTCATCTGTCTTAGAGTCATGCCCAGATATCTGACTAACTCTTTGTTTCGAATTGGAATGTTATTTATCGTCACTTGTGCGCAGGTTTGTTTTCGCAGCGTGAATGTCATACGACTTGATTTCTTTTCGTTAATCGATTGTAAATATTCCCCAAGAAAAGCTCTACTATCTGGCCCAATGATACCCGACAAATTTCGTGCCCGTGCACCAGCGGTGTCGCTCGGGACAGCATCGAAAGGAACCAGGGCACTGTGGCCGGAACGGTCGCCCCTGGAGTATCGCGTCTACCGTGCTAGTGGCTCACGCACCGTAGCACAGAGAGGCAACACAGCCGGCTTGGTTGCACCCTGAAATAAGGTAGCCCCGACGACGAACCAAGCAGCCGACGTGGGTGGCCCCAGAGAGATTTGCCTTCCGCTAAATATCGCCTTTGCGCCCTCGACGTGGGTGGCCGTCTCTCTTTCTCTCGCTGGTCGCTGGCCCAGGGGATCCTCATCCTCCGTGGCGTGGCGTGGCTGCTTCTGCCCTCCTTCGTCCTCCGCGCAGGAGCAACCGTCGTTGTCTCCTGTCCTCCTCCTCTGTCTTCTCTTCCTCTTCCTCTTCCTCTTCTTCTTCTTCCCTCCTCTGCTTCTCCTCTTCTTCTCTCCTCTGCCCTGCGTTTCTCTATGTATGCGTGCCATTGGAGGAGAGCGATCGCGAGGAGGATTCCCGCGGAAAGGAACGGTTCCAGGGAAAGGAGAGCGGCTGTCAAAGATGAATAGGTGTTATTATAGGTAAAGGTAATGAAAGATATTGTTACGCTGTAATAAATAGTACGGGGAATCCGAGGGCGAGCCCACGGCGAGCCGAGGCGGCTGCAAGCTGAACGTAATGATCGGTGTTCGAAGCCGTTTCCCTTCTCAGTTTATTGAGGCCGGCCAGGCAACCCGTTTCAGGGTAGATTTAGTGTTTCACGGGGAAATTAGGGTCGATTAGAACCCGGGCAACGAGCGGTGGCGAGAGAGCTGTTCTCGGCGTTTGCACGGGCCGAGACGCGCAGGCTAATTGTCCATTTGCCGTTGACTGTCCTTCTTTCTACCCATTTAAGCGCCGATCAACGTTCATTGTTGCGTTCCACGCGACACTGTAAACACCAGCCTAATTACTGAAAATTCTGAACAGAATCGATGGTAATTATAAAAGAAATAAAATAAAATAAAAAAAGAAAAGATTGTTGCGTTCCACGCGGTAACTCCTCGATGGCTCGGCGATCGTCCCACGTGTAATTGCGTGGAAACAATATGTGATTAATAATTATGAGATTGACGAATTAAACGAGATAATAAGGTGGTTTTCCCGACTGCTCGGTTCAAGCAACTTACCTGCGATGTTCTATCGTGCAATTTGCCCTCGTTTATTAGCTCGAGAAGAATCGTCGCTTCAGGACGTAAACTTGCCTGTTAATTGAATTATAATTACACACAGGTACAAGGTATGAAGTAGTGATTAATTTCTGATAGGAAGTATAACGGGTGATGGTAAAATCTGTATCCACTCTAGTTTCTTAATAAGTACATCGGTCTGCTTACAACTTTTTCAGAAGTGTATATCACTCGCCGTTCTAAGAAACAACCTGCTTCCTTTCAAAACATGATGACGATCCTGAAGGGTCTCCTTGACACTATCCTTACCTGACTCGGTCAAACGGCGGGTTAGAAAATTCAATTTTCTTTCTTTCTCATTCAGTTCGAATTTATTTCTACAATTTGTCCCAACGGGCATTTGGTACATTTTTTGCTAACTTTTTCACTATTTATTGTTGAAAATTCTCGAGTTGAAAATTCAATTGAACATTCTACATTCGTCGTTACTTCTTTCGTTCGTCTAACCTCATGCAAATTCTTATACTTTTCTTATATTTTTTACATGAATATGATTTACATGAAGCGGACGAGCAACAGAAGCTACCAGGAATCTACACTTTGAGATAAAATCTTCAAACCTGCGAAGGTTGGCCCAAAGTTTCTAATAACGATGCCTTAACTTTTTATCCAACAGAAACGTAATCCTGCCGCGGTTTGCTTCGCCGTTTTCGTCAAACCTACAACGGAGAAGAGAATTTGCCTCCGACGCGTATACTCGTCGTTGCCCGATTTTAACTACGCGCACCGCAAGGGCTTCTTAACTGGTTGAATACCACGTACCTCGCAAGCGACGCTTATTTGTCCGTCTTATCGAACGTTCGCTACGTTCCGCAGCCAAAGGGTCTCTAAGTTGTCGAGCTTGCGTAATCAATTAGCACCCTCGGCGAGCGGCACGCGGAGGAATGTGGAACGTGTGCAACTGGCGGCCGACTTGCGAGCACGGCCGCGCGTAACGTCGCACAGCTAAGAATGAGAATTCCGCCGGAGAGGAAGACAGACACGGAAAGAACGGGCAGAAAAAGTTGGCCAATCGTACGGTATAAATAACGTCCGGCGCGAGCAAGAAGGACGCGAGCGAGGGCGTTTTTACGCGCGTTTCTGCCAACAACGGAAGAGAAAAGGAGGCGAAGGAAAACGCAAGAGAAAAGGAGGCGAGCCAAGTCGAAGCGCGTATACAGTGGCGTGCAAAAGTTTTCGCCCGGCTACATTTTACGCTCTCTTTTCTCTTTAATTTCCCGATTGTTTATCGTACGTTATACTTTATGTACAGGGTGGGGCATTTTAAACAGGTCAGCTGAATAACTCGCTTGTCTTTGAAGATAGGAGAAAATGCATTTGACCAAACTTCAAAAACAAGCGGGTTATTCTGGTGACCTGTTTAAAATGCCTCACCCTGTATATATGATAAATTGAATCTTCATAGAAAATGATTCGTTTCAAAAAAGATAAATAAATAAATAATAATGAATAGCTTCTAGTATTTGGTATTTCTCGCTATAACCTGAAGATTAAACAGCAGATAGCAAGTGGCAGAAATATTATTTAGTATCGTTTGGTGTTTTTACTGTCTATCGTATCGTCAATGTGAAACAACAAGAATGTTACGCGTTTGCCACGTTTTAAGCTCTGTGTCTAAGATCTTATTGTGAACTACGGTTTAACATCTTTTCTGAATATGTACAGAATTATTATATAATTTAGTTACATATATAATTTCATATATATACAGGGTGGGGCATTTTCTTAGTGTTTCTTAAACTCGCAGCATTTGACATTTTCTGTGACTTTAAGACGCTTCAACTTTTCTTCAACGACTCTTCCACGTTAACTATCAACCTACGAACGTCCATTAGTTTTGTCGCCTTTTAACGTCGCGTTAGTTCCGCCGGAGAGAAAGCACGTTGCTCCTTTTGCGATGCTTTTCAGATCAGCTGTTCCACGTTAGGTTAGGTCAGCCTACAGCGACTCACCAAACTGTTTCAGCACGCTTCAACGTAGAATAACTGTTCGCAGATTCGACCAAACGACTCGATTCCTTTCAGAAATTACGCCGACTAGTTTATCAGACGACTCGTAAGAGAAATTTGAAAAAAAAACGCAACCCGTTGTAATTGTAATGCAAATTAAAATAACAAAGGTCCAAAGGTCCAAAGGTAACTCTTCTACCCGAGCCTCCAACGAAACTCCAAAAAAAAAAAAGAAAGATATGTGTTTTGCTAATTTCAGGTCGCTTGCGTACACGCCGCGAGTTTCTGCAGAACGCCGCAAGTTTCTGCGGAGCGCCGCGAGTTTCTGCGGAGCGCCGCGAGTTTCTGCGGAGCGCTGCAAGCAAGACAACAGGAGAGACGTCGTCACGCGCAAAATATCCCGCGTTTTCTTCGCCCTTCCTCTATCTCACCCTTCGCCTTTTCCACCTCGCAGCTTTCGTGCTGGGAGGCGCGCGTGCACGATCGTTGAACCAGAAGAAAAAGGATTGGCGATAGGTGGTGGCAGCGAGCGAAAGGGAGGAAAGAGAGCACCGCTGAGACAGACGCCAAGTGAGAGTGGGCCGGCGAATCGGAGGGGCTGAAACCTAGCTAGCTAGAGAAAGGAGAGAAAGGAGGGAATGCGGCGAGCCAGGAGGACAGCGAGCCGAGGAGAGACAGAGAGAAGAAGGTCAGAGAGGAGGCGACACAACGCGTGTGGTCCACCCTGTGCTGGACGACGAGCAGGTCGGGACCAGGACGACGACAGCATCTTATCCGAGACCTCCGGATCGATCGATCAATGGCGAGATCGATGCCTGCTCGGGCCAGACCGATCGAGTACTTACTTACGTGGCACGCTCGGCCGCACAAGTATTTTTCACCCTGCAGGCGGCGACGACCACGACCACGACCACGTGCACCGCCCGGGCTCGAGAAACGATATCGAACACGATATTCCAATCGGTCTGCTGGAAAAACGCCTTTTTTCTCTCGGTTTTTTGCTCGCGGGAATTTCCATCGCTCTCGACCGCGTGGGCTGGGCACCGTTTAAGATACGACAGTAAGAGAGGCAAAAGTGAAACCGAGGTCGTTGCTGCAGGACCGAGTTTTTCGTGTTATTTGCAAACGACCGTGTGTACGTGGCTTGTAAACCCAAGGTTTCTTGCAAACGACGCTGCAAGTGGGCAAATTTAGGAATCTTCCTCTTTTTTAGCCTATGACGTCGTACGTGCAGATGCAGGGGACACGCCGTGGCACAGAATTTAAGAGAAACTTTGCATCTGTAAATAATACTTGTACTAATAATACTACTTATTAATAAATTAAGAAATATTACTTACACTATAGAAAAGAATGTTTACTAGAAATATTCGAAGAGTGTGAGTGGCATTATGCGACAGACGCGCGCGCTGAGTGTCACCAATTTTGTAGCAATTCTTACTCGCCACCTTATAAACCACACTTTTGTGACAAGGATAGAAAGAACATCTCGGAAAGAGTATATCTTTCGTGCAAGTTGTGCAGGGACAAAGAGGATTGGTGCTTACAGTGTCTGCAAATTTGAATGAGCTTCATGATTAACTTTCTCCATGATTAAGGCTTTTCTACAAACGCAATTGCTGTCCTGGCGAGTTTCAGTATGTCAGTGCAAAAGGTAGGAAATCCTGTGACGCATTAACAAATCCAACTTCGAAAATAGTTTCAAGTCGGTCAACTTTCACCTGTCTACCAAGAGATTTCACGTTTTTCGTGTAAATTGCAGCCTTGTCTACGAGAAGTTTTCTACTTGATCGTTATTGCGAGAAGATTATTCTTATATGTTATAGGGACAGAAGAATTGCACAATTAAATTAAACCTGAAGGCTCTTTCAACTGATTCTGCTTTAGACCACTGCAACACGCATCTGCATATTCGAAACCATTTAACTTTCCCTCCAAACAGTTTCCTGTATCCCATAAACAAAACTCTCAGTTGATCGATTGAGCCTGTGGAACGAGTCTGGAAAATCGCGTAGTCTGGAAGTTCCTTTTCTTATTCGTCTTAGCCTGCAAATATCCCAACGATTGGCCTTCGAATTGCCCCGTGTGTTTCAGTTGCCGCTGGCTGTTTAAACAGCAAACTGCAACCGCTTACGCATGACGAGTATACTCGTCGGAAAGAGCCAACTGGTTGACCAGCAACAGCTTCACAGGGGAAACGAACGAGGGCCGATATCCTTTTTTTTTTTTTTTATTTTATTTTATTTATTTAAATCTACAATCAATTGTTTTACAGAATGGGGCCAATATCGCGGCTGAAAAATCACGCAAGAACGGAGGCCGGTGAACGCGGTGCCGGTTGAAATACCGAGACGCAGCCGGTCACCTAATGCTAATGCAACTACCATTAGCAAGTAGTGAATCGAATGTAAAGTCGGACGTAAGGTGGGACCACACAGGTCGACGGTAGAGGGTTATACGGGGCCAGCAGATGCAGTGCCCCATAAACAGCGGGGCGGGACCACCCAACGCGCCTCTTCCTTCGTTTCGTTCCTTCGTCTGTTTCCTTAATAACCACGATAGCCGGCCGGTTGCAGCGCGAGAAACGCCTATATAGCTGGGCCGCGCGACAGTCCGCGAAAGTGGACACGTAACGCGCGCCAACCCTCGCCAGGACCGCCGTATCTACGCCAATTATCGTGATTTGATCGAACAACGATAACAATTAGCCAGAGAGAGGAGAGATTAGCGTCTGAACGAAACGAGAACGCGTAAATTAAGAAGCACTCGTGTGGCGTAGACTGTGCAGTCTATCTCTACTGATCTCAAGTCAGCGTTTGTGCAGCGGAGAGCCGACGACTGGAATCTTTTTTTTCTATTTTATTTGGAACTAAATTTTGCAATCGATTCAATAAGAATTATAAGTAAATAACTGAAGTCTAATTTGTAGAAATTTTCTTTTCTTTTTTTTTGGCAGAGTTAAATGCAAGTGTGAGAGTTCAAGGATCCTGTGGCAAGGAGTTTGTTTTCACGCTTGCAAAGTGTACCTCTGCGTGTGATTTTATCGCTGAACATAATTGGGTCTTTGTGAACGACCAGTCTAACGTTTGGGCTAAAGCTTATGCCACTCGTCGAGCAGGAGAAAAGACATTTAACTAAAGACAGTTAGCTGCTTCTGAAGATTTAATTGACACACGCTTCGAATAATAATTTAAACAAGATTTAAAAGAAGATTAGAAAGCCAAGGTTGAACGTTTTGGATCACAGTAGCGATAGCGACGTCGAATAAAATGTACATTTGTTCTTCAAACGTCGTTTTTTTCCTCAATTTTCTTTAAGTTATTTAAAATAAACGTGCACCTCTAAAACTTATATTTTCGATATCCACCAGCTTTTACTTCCAATACTTTTTTTCTCTCGTACCTCGACTAACTTTATTCACGTCATTTTCGAAATATTCTTTTATAGAATTGTTTGTAATTTTCTGAAAATAAAATAAAATAAAAAAAAAAACAAATTTTCGAAATGATGGGAAAATTGAGGCACGTCTGTACTCTAAGCTCAGCCAGCTCTCGAATTCTTGTCCCCATAACACTCCGTGCAACGCTGACGAACTGTACCGGTGTCGCGTCGAGCTGGATTTTCTTAACGTCGAGCTGGTTGCCCATGTTCACGCGCGAAACAGAGAAAGAAAGTGGAATTGCAGCTGAGGTCGTAAAGTCACGCCTCATACTGTTTTATGGGGTTCGCGTGTTACCGACCCGTTTCGTTGGATTCGACCGGACCTCGTCGGATTTCCTCGCTTCGCCTGCTTCGACCACGTTTGTCACGTTGTTGATCGTTGTTGGGATACCCACATAATGGATAATATACGAACGACCCGTGGCCAGGCCTATTCGATACCTTCGAAATTTTTTTCAATCATCAGCAACTCTCATTAAATATGGCGAAATGTTTAAACGAGAAGATTTCTTTTATTTTTTTTATTTTATTTTATTTGGAAGAAACTACAATCAATTCTAAAAAGAAAAACAATAAGTTGACAAGAAGATAAGAGATTTAACACTAAACCTACCAACAAACACTTCTTGCGTATCGACAAAGCTAGGAAAATTTACCAAATGTCCAAAGGGACAAATTGTAAGAAAGTCAAATTCAATAAAGAAATACTTATTGACTAATATATTATTTGATAGGCAGGACAGACTACAAATTTTCCTTAGAAAAAGAAAGCAAACTAGAAATAAATACCGAAGAATATATTGTATGCAAGATTAGCAAGCGATTTGATATCGTTTAAGTATGCTCAAACTTGTGTAGAAATTTGAAAGCGGTCAATTTGACCGCCGCGGTAGATATAGGTTTAAAATACTCTTATAACAATTATATTCTTTTTATAAGTTTGAAGACACGAAGAGATCGCAGCAGAGAAATATAAAAACTGCATTTTTGTCGTTACTCTGATGGTAACACCGTATAAAAGCAACGACAGAGCATCTACGAACTAAAAGGCGAGAAATGTGCTGGCTAATCAGCTACGCATTTAACCTAGTTAGGAAAATTTACCAAATGTCCTGCTGGACCGATTGTAAAGCGCAAATTAAAACAAAAAGAAAAAAGGACATTCGACCTTCCTCTTGTATAGGCGATAAATTAATAATATACGAAAGGATAATAAAACCTGTGTGGACACAAGGTGCAGCACTCTGGCCAACAGCAGCAGGAAGCTACACACGGAGGATGGGATCGCTGCAAGCGATTATCCTCAGATCATTTGATCGTAAACGCTTCATGGTGTGTTAGTTACGAAGAAATTCGAAATTAAACAGAAATTGACACTAAAGTGGCAGAGCAGTGTGGGAGGAGATAAGCAGCTACCTATAAAGAGCCTCGAAAAGCTGAAAGATGGTCGCATGGTTTAGTTTCCGCATAAATGTCTGCCTCTGCACACTCTCTTCTCAAATATGGAGAGCAAAGGAAGAAAGATTTTTGTGCAGTTAACTTTCATGCGAAATCTACTCGGTGTCTGTGAGAATACGATAAGTCACGTTTCCACTTTTTTATTTTTTTATTTTCTTTTTTTTTTACTAGAAGTAATCAATTACAGTAGATTCAACTGTTCGTTACGTGACGTTTTACAGTTACTCGTAGTTGCAGAATACATTTACGAAATTTAAGTGTCCTGTGTAAACTGTGAATCTATTCGAGGAAATGAGTTTCTCGATTTACTAGGAATGAAATCAATAAACAAACGATAAATTGGGACGAGCATGCCGTTGCAATTTATTTCCAAAATTCCACTGCTCTACCTTTCTTCTCTGATAAGCAACGTCGAATAAACTCGCATCTGTTCGATGGAAACAAAATCCACAGTTACAAAATCCATATCGCTGCACGGTTAAATTAACAGACCGGAGAGCTGTTGCGCGACACAGCTATGCGGACTACACACGCACCGGGGGACATGAATGGCTGTCGATGAAACGTACTTTACGATTGCTCGGTTCTTCGGATAAAACCAACGATTTCGTGTATTCGCTTGTACCGTGTCGCGCATTAATTATGGACGTGACTAAAACCACGTGTGGGAACATTCGAAGTTGGCTACCTGTCTTCCACCCAACACGTGTGCGCTTTCTCACAGGCCAGCTTCGTATAATGCTGCGTCAGATTGACTCTCGAGAAGAGCTAATGACAGCCAGAAGCTGCTTTAACGGAGTAACGATGCTTGTTCGCCGGCCTTCTAGCTATCGAATGCGGTGACAGCGTCGAGTACGATTTATATCGGGACGCATGGTCGCCGTTCGGTGGTCTTTGATATCGTAAAATCCAATTGGAAATACGCAACATGCGGACGCAAAAGCAGACGAGGAACAAGTTGGTAACGTAGCGGCGATGCTTCATCTTTCCCATCTTAAATAAATAAATTAATTAATTACTACAAATCCGCGCCACGTCGAAAAATAGGTTTTACATTTATATTTATATTTTTTCAGACACGAATCTGTCCGTAGTTTCCTTTATTTGTATTAGCGGACCAGGATCAATACGTCATATTTTTATCGCTAAATTTCACAACAATTTCACGTTTTAGATATTTAACAGGAAAACTTATCGCACGTCTGCGTGTGGATTGTTACGTTTTTATCGTATTTTTAATACAATACAGCAGCCAATGTATCTCAGAAGATGACAAACGTACAGTAATTTTCCTGCGATCATTATGTGCTAGCTAAGCCTAACTTTTGTCACCAGGTTTTCTTTTTTATTTAATTTGAATTTTTACAATTTGTCCCACTGGACATTTCAATTCAATAATAAGGAATCTAAAGAATGTTGAAGTAATCAAAAATCAAAGATTCGCTGCTGCATCATTGAGAGAGTTCTTATTTCCACGAAACGTATCGATGTGTTTCAAATTTTTGTTAAAATATTATACCAGCAACGTAATTATTGTTTCAGTTCCACCTTTGATATATGATCGTTTTCTGGGAATTCTAGCGCGAACAATTTTTTTGCGACCTCTCAGGCCGAAGCTGCTTGTCCTTTTTCAGACTGCTCTTTTTCACCAGCTAGCTTCTATTAATGACCTGCGCTGCGCGGTCTTCTCCCGCCACTTGTCTTTCGACTCTCTTCGTTACGAAAATTAAACTCCGTCCTATTAACATCGCACACGACATTGTAAACACCAGCCTAATTACTAAAAATTCTGTAAAGAATTCATTGTAGTTATAAATAAAGAAATTAAAAAAAAAAAAAAAAGAATCCTATTAACATTCGTTTACACACAATGACACCTGTGTATAATTCCCAGTTCTAAAACGCCACAGCAAATTTATAATACCAATTGCTCGATTATTTTACCGCCAAGAATGCCTAATTCGAATAGGTGGAATTGCGCAAGTCAGTCGAGTCATCCGCTGCCGTATCCTACATCCTACCAAAAATATACGATTCATTAACGCTAATTGGCTTCGAAATTTAAAGTTGTACATTCGTCGTCTTATCTCTCGTTCGTCTAACTTTATGTAAATTCTCAGACTGGCCTGATCGATCAATTTCCCAATTTTTCTTGGTCCAAAAGTTTACACGAAGTTGGACGAACAAAAGAAACAACGACGAATGTAGTACATGTTGTGCGCGATTTTGGACCAGGCCTGGTAAGGTTAGGTCAGGTTAGGTTAGCTCTCGTAGCCTAACCTGTCGATCTTTATCGCAGCGCCACTCTCTCGTCCTTTGAAAAGCTACGAGCGAAACGTTTTGATTCATCAAGGGGTTCGATCGCTAACGGAATCGACGTATCTTGTTCGGGGCGGTTGCTCGACGAGACTTTATCTTTTTGAGGCTTATGGATTAGACGCGTTCACGAAACATGATTTATGCCGGCTTAATAGTTTCACGGCGGTTGCCGGCATTCGGCCAGCCCATAATCCTTTTTATTACCTGAGAGACGTTTCACGGTGACGGGTCTATCTATGTGGAATTCAGGTATCGTGCATGTAAAAAAGCCAAAGCCGGCAATAAAGTGTCCCGAAGAGTTCATAAAAGTCGGCGCTTTCACTGAAAACGCCTTCCCCTGTCCATTCGACAGCCACCGGCGGGGCCATTAACTTTAACCTACACGCGATCCACCATTCACTGTGTCGTGAACGCGATTTCCAGTGTGTACACGACACCCTTTTTCTTCTTATGCTTCTTCCTTCCTTTTTTCTCTTTAAGTTCTTTGTTTCTAGTCACGCGCCTGTTATAATACACTCGTTCCTTTTTGTCTTCTGTCCCCCCACCCCTCCTCTCTCTCTCTCTCTCTCTCTCTCTCTCTCTCTTCCCACTAACTTTTTTTTCCTCCGCCCTTCAGCTTCCCAACTTTTTCCTTTTTCTTTGTTCCCTTTGGAAATCTCGAATTTCTAGGAAAGCAGCAAAGGATTGTGAGTCCTAGGGAGATCCGACCACCCACGTGGAGCCGGGGCTTTACACTTTACAGCCTGCTGCAGTGTCCGGATACGGGATATTTTTGGTAACTTTAAACCACAAAATGTAGCGCAAGATTATACAGCCTTCTCATTTTTCCTTTTCTCTCGCTTGCCACAGAGCGAGAGCGAGAGCGAGAGCGAAAGAGAGAGAGAGAGAGAGAGAGAGAGAGGCCGGGTAAACAGTAGCGCGAGGAAGTTGCTTCGACTTACGTGTCTTGATATTGCAGGTCCATTAAAGAGGAGGAAAGAACGTTTTCGATGAGATAATTTTCTTTGTAATTTCTGAATGTCGCCTGGCACTGTACGAGATACAGAAACACGCAGGTACGTTTTACTTGACTTGTATAACAATTAAACTTCTACAAAGTGAGAAATAAATTTCCCCGAGGAAATTGCACGATTCCTGAAGCGACAGGAAATATTCTTCTCGCGTTCGTGCTGCAATGGTCGATAAAGCCGCGATGCAAGAGACACGAGAGGTACAACTCAATGAACCGTTTTTGTCATCGTAACAGGCGCGTGCAATTGGTCGGAAGTTCTACTTCAGTCACGTCGTTTCTATCTGATTATAATCGATTATATTTATACAGGGTGGTCGGTACAAAAGTTAAATATAACTGAATAACACGTGGCAAAAGTTCCAAGCTTTTTACTGATTCGTTAATTAATTTTTTAAATCATTCAAGTATGTATATCGGTGAAAGAATGAAGGATATTACAGAAATGTTTGTCGATGATTTGTTGGAAATACCAAGAGATTATGAAAATGTGGATATCTGTAAGGATAATTAGAACTCTCAAAGTTTAGAAAGTAACATGTACATAGTACGGTTATGAAGTCTATAACGAAACGAGAAAGTTCCAGATGAAATGATGGCTTTTCAATTAGTATATATATACAGGGTGGTTGGTAACTGGTGGTACAAGCGGAAAGGGGGCGACTCTACGCGAAAAAAGAAGTCGAAAATATAGAATAAAAAAAATAGAATAAAAAAAATATAGAATAAAAAAGTCGGACAGTAAGTTAATAGGTAGGAAGACGCTTCGGTCACGTTGCAAGTGTTTATCGACATAACGTCGATCGAGACAATGATCTACAGTGAGACCCGTTATAACGAGACGCGATAATGCGCACGCGTGCCGAGCGAAAATTCAAAGTCGATTTTCTCGAAAACAAAGCCTCGAACGACAAATTTTTATTCTATATTTTCGGTGCCACCAGTTACCAACCACCCTGTATACAGGGTGGGGCATTGTAAACAGGTCATCTGAATAACTCGCTTGTTTCTGAAGATAGGAAAAAATGCATTAGACCAAAGTTGCTTGGTATCGGGGGCCTCATAATCTGGTATTACCAATTTTTCTGTACGTGGAGGCGTTAGGTTAGGGTTAGGTTGGGGTTGGCTGACCTGTTTAGCCAACCTAACCCCACCCCGTATAATCGATGTGATTATAATCAGTTTGAATGTCGCGCCAGGCAACCTCTGTATCGTAGGAAATAATTCGTCCAACGATGCAACGAAACTGCGGTTTCTTGCACGGCGTTTAGCGCCGTAGGTCTGGTCCGAGTTTTAATAGTCGATTCTTTCGTGCAGAAAGACGTTCCGTGTCGAGGATCACGATGAGTAATCGACTTCGAAGGATAATACTCGCGTGTTCCTCGGCGCTCCAGTTATTATTACAGCTGATTCCACTTTTGTCTGAAGGCCAACCGAGGCCTGTCCCTATCCGAAGTTGATAGATTAGTCGCAGGCTCGTTAATCACCGTTTAATTAGCCCCGAATTATTAATTATTGTGTTCGAGCGAGACGCTGGTCGCATGCAAATCAGCCGAATGCTAAATGCTGGCTCGTGCACGAATAGTTTTTCGGTAATCGGTTGAAATTACTTAGGACGCAATTTTTGCCACGCTTTTTCTGACAGGGAATTAGACACGAATCGAGGGAATTCTTAATTTCTTGTTTGTTTAATGCTTAAGGAGTTTCAGTCGAGTGATCTTCTGTTCTGGAAATTCAACACTTAAGACGGTAGACATCTGAATTTTCTTATAATCAAAAAATCTCAGTCGAATACGTTTCAAGGTCTGAAGCAGCTTTCTTTTTTACCAATTCTAAGCTTACTTTTCCGCTGGAAACATTTAAGCTGAACAATTTCCAAGTTTTATATCTCTTTAGCAGAGATATTTTCAAGGTTTAAACCAGTTTCTTTTACAAATTCTGAAAGTATTTTTTCACTTCAAACTTTCTTCAAACTGAAATGAATCATTTTCAAACTTTAAATACGCAGTTCTCTCTAGTAAATTTAGGCGAAGGTACTTTCTTATTGAAAAATCACAACTGAAATATTTGCAATATGTGCAATAAAAATAATTTAGACGTTCAGATATTTTTTAAACCAGAAAATTGAAAGTAAATAATATTTCAACCTTCGTATAAGAGTTTCCATTAAACTAAAAAATAAACACTCTGATGTATTTTTCGGATAGCTTTAATTGGTCATAATTGCAATTATAGAAAGGCGTTTGATGGATCTTCCTTCCAACGAATGTGCAGATTTATAAAATACCGTAATTGATTGTTTTCAAACGTTTCTATCATACAATGCATGCCGATCAGTGGATGTTCTGTAAGCATTTATAGGAAGTCATTGCTGTGCATCATTACGTGTGTACCAAGTAGATTTAATATGAACAAGAAGCAAGCGAAGATAATCGATGCCGTTGAATGACGAGGGTAATTTAGTCCACGGCTTTTTCTTTGAATTGGTTCTGAAGGTAACGTTGTCTGTAAGCTCCTGATGGGTCGTACTTAGCCTCCAGAAGACTCCATTCTTCCTCTCTATTGTCGATCAGATACTGCGACAGCTTGTCCGCAATTTCTTTCTGCTTTTCGCTGCACGCCGAACACGCGTGCGCCAATGCATCGGGCAAGTTTTCTGTAATTTTATAATTAGAAAGAATTGAATTTATTTTTACACGTTTATTTTAAAACAACGTCAATTTAAGAGTCAACGTTGCGTCATCCTGATATTTCAGAAAAACCATAGAAAAACAGATTTCATACAGCGATTCCGCTGATTTTTTCCACGTGTTTCAGACAGAATTCTGAGCGAAACGCACGGTGTCTGAGGCCTGAGACGATCGCGCTTCGAAAGTTATGACAAAAAGAAATTTGTACTTGTTGCATCGCATCGAGTCAAGTATAGATGTTTAACCATATAGATGTTTTTTTTAGCTGTTTTTGACGAGTATACTCGCCATGAAGACATTTTTTTTTTCTTTTTTTTATTTTATTTATTTATAACTACAATCAATTCTTTACAGAATATCATGAAGAAATGGCGATGTTTTGTATTACGACGAGTATACTCGTCACGAGTAAAAGAAGATGAAACAGTCAAAGCTTAATTCTATATTACAACAGCCACACGTACTCTGTGTTATGTATGTATACGTATGTAATATTGTATGTATTGTAGTATTGTATTATGTATGTATGAGTATGTATATAATAATAGTACAGTATACGACGTAAGTACATAATACGATACAAATCAGAGCGATAGTATGATCGAATGTTCAAATTCCAGATCACTGGATATAATTTCGTGGACTTCATCGTTGATATTATGTAACTAATGCTCATTATCATCAGTTGCTCTCTAGTTACCTGTTACGTCACTAAAATTATCTCACATTGAACCTTGAACCTTCAACGTATTTCTGTTACGGTGACAAAATTTCACAGTAATATGAAGATTATTCCTCTCGTGTGGTTCTTGCCAATGGAAAAACGACAAACCACAGACGGCCACCGCGTGAACGAATTTAGATTTTGTAATAAACAAGATAATAATAATAATAATAGACAAGATCCAATTGTAGCGGCACAAGACCTTTGTAACCGTCGTCCTGGGTAACAACAAGACAAAAAAAAAAAAAAAGGAAAACCAAGCAAGAAAAATATTAATAGAATATTACAGTTCGTAATAAACACTATTCGATTTTCATCTGCTATTTGCTTTTGACATCAGCGCATCCAACTGCACCTCAGAATCTTATGGTAAAAATGGCGCTGGCAGAGAAGGCCAAGAAGCCTAGCTTCCTAAAAAGAAGACAAAAGGCAGAGGTAACAAACTTCCTTGGGACGAAGAATCTGCGCTGTAATAAATTCTATGCACGAGTAATTGTAACACGCGTGGATGCTTTTTCTCAGATGGCGAAGCACGCGTAACCGATTTAATGCGCGGCCTTGTACCACGGGAACAGTAACGACGCTCGTAAAATTGCGGTCGACCGTGAAACGACAACGTTCTCAACATCACTGGAATATGCATACGAGCGCACCGACGTATCGTAATTGACTCGTCCGGCATTTCTCCGAGCGAAGGTGCCTTGTAACGATCTCTACGATGATCCTCTAAACGACACCGCCATTGTTTTTCTTCTTTCTCGTGGCGTCGCCCCTTGCGTTCGCGTTGTTCGTGTTTCTTTGTTTGGACTCGTGGCATGTTGGCTGGCTGCGCCAGCCTCTGACACGTGATAAGTAAACTCTAATTGGAGTCATTGGATGATTGTGTTAAACGTGTGCAGGGTAAGTGGAAGAAACATGGAACGCCACTAAGTAACGACTTTATTATGTTTAGATAATGGCGTTTTAATATGTCGGTGCACTAACACTAGGGGGAGCAAGGTCCATTGAGTTTAACCGTATTGTTCATAGGGTGGACTTTAATATTACTCATAGGAAGGCCAGTCAGAGATCATTTTGATCCATTGCTGAATTAGCAAAAATTACGCTTTTCGCTTGATGCTTATCCTTCGTTACTGTAATTGGCACGAGGAAGAAGATTATTAGAGAAAGATGTGAGATTGTTTTATACTACCCTAATTTCTTCCTGCAAATTGAATGTTAATACACTGGGATGAAATAAATAATGTTTCACTTCTATTGTTATCCAGTCTTATCAGTATTTAGAAAAACGTCCAAGTAGCTGTGAAGCTAAGGGTAACCAGCACAGATATACAATAAAGAGAAAAGTTTAATGAAACTTTGACGATTTGAGAAGTTGAAAATTTACATAGCACAACCAAAAACCTATCAAAATGAATATAAGTTAAATACTGAAAACTTCATGATAGCGACGTTAAGGGAAAAAAACACAGAGCAATTACACAAATGCAGTTAAACTATATGTGCATCTAATAATAACAGGCTGCAAAGATAGAATAACTATTCCTAAGATTATGAGGCGTACACATGTAATAAGTAAACCAATACGCTATACCAAATGCTCCTTCTGAGAGAGGTACAGTCTGACTAAATAAAGTATTCTTGCATTATTACATTAATGTCTAAAAGCGATGAAAATGGGAAGAATGGAGACATTTCTTGTTCTATTCCTCCAAGAAGATTAGCCATTCCCTGTTTTTACTCCAAAGTACGCTCACTACACATCTTATTTATAATTTGTCACTATTCAATAGTTTTATAGCGTCCAAGTGCCACAAGCAAAATGTAATGTAATACAAAATAAGAATAATACAAGAAAATGTATTTCATTTTAAACCAATACGCTATACCAAATGCTCCTTCTGAGAGAGGTACAGTCTGACTAAATAAAGTGTTCTTGCATTATTACATTAATGTCTAAAAGCGATGAAAATAGGAAGAATGGAGACATTTCTTGTTCTATTCCTCCAAGAAGATTAGCCATTCCCTATTTTTACTCCAAAGTACGCTCACTACACATCTTATTTATAATTTGTCACTATTCAATAGTTTTATAGCGTCCAACTGCCACAAACAAAATGTAACATAATACAAATTAAGAATAATACAAGAAAATGTATTTCATTTTTGAAATAAATACAAACCACTATAAACCAATAAATTATCTAAATAGAACAACAGACTATAATTGATTTATTATGCCAAAGGACAATCATTCTCTGTGTATAAAAAAAAGAAGAAAATATTTCGCATAGGGAGAAGACTCACTTTTAAGTTCAGCCGCGTCCGGGGTGCAAGTACCACGATCGAGTAAACAGTTCACGTATCCTTTCAAAAGTCTCTCGTTGTTCAGTACGAGGTTGATGTCGATGTCGTCGTACTTCGTCGTATATTTGTCTTCGGAATGTACTTCACCGAGCAGGAAGCAGATAGCAGCCACGACAGCAATCAGGACGGTCTTCATCTTCGTTGCGCGGAGATTCACCGTTGCTGGCTTTTTCGATTACTGAACGTCCAGCTCGTTAGCGTGGAGATCTTATATGTCTCGTGCATGGCTCGTTAGTAGCACGAAATCGCGGCCAATTACTTATCATACCTAAAGGAAATTGTACCTACCGCGTAATTCCTTAGGAAAAATGCGCACGGAAGGATCATTTTCTTGCGCGCGGCCGTGTTCAACGAACCGAGCAATTCTTGTTAACGTGGATGAAATTCGATTTTAGCTTGCAACGGGTGACCGCAACCTCTATCGTTGCTCTTGCGCGTCGTCCATGTGAAAATGTTTCGATATCAGAGTTCCCTGCAAATTTTGAAAATAGTACGGTGAAACGAGAAAATAGCAGAATAGTAGAATCGTAGAGTGGTAACATAGGGAAACGAGAAAATTATAAAATAGTAGAACTGGGACGATAAAACAGTAAAAACAGGAAAATTGTGAAACGAAGGCCACAGGCAGGAAACGTGACGAGCAATTGTAAAATTCCATAATCAGTTGCATGTTATTAAAATTGCCCTCTTGTTTGCTTGCGAAATGAAATACGTATTTTTTACACCATATTCGGTATTAAAAAATTGTTCGTGAAATTTGTATGTACACCTGTCACCTGGTCTCGGAAAACCGAATCTAACAAGCTGTTCCTTCTCCAGGAATCTTGACCCTAGTTTAAATAACTAATAATAAATAAAGTAGTAAAATGGCAGAGTGACGAAATAGCAAAATGACGAGGCTTAATTTAAAAACGGCAAAACGGTGAAATAATAAAATTCTCCTTCTCGGGTTAAAATGTTACCGAGAAGATGAGAGTGAGACTCGAGTTTTCTTCAATTATGAAATCCTGGATACAACATTTTGACTAATAAGAACAATATACGTATCATGTGCTTTGTTTTTTCTACGGTACTAACAATTACAGCACTCGTCGTTAAATTCTCTTTGTAATAACATGCAGCTTCTTGCCTCTTCGTGTATGCGAACGGAATTTAAGCAATTTGCGAAACCTCATGTCGTATTCCGGTACGTTCGTCGCACAATGGCAATCTTTCCTTGAATTATGTGAAACAGACGCAAATCGCTACGCGCCTGCAACTCATTACACTAATGTTAACGTTACCTTGATACATCGTTGGCTTCGTGGAAATTTAATGGAGATGCGAGATTCCTCGGATAATACCATTGTATTATAGAACTAGGAATGATCCTACTTTGTGCTCTTGAATGTTTTGTATTCCGTTCGAGCATCACAGTCCTCATAAATCCAACATAGTAAATGCACGTTTTAAGTTCTCGTTTCTTCCTCATGAAATCTGAGACTTCTTGTCGAGTTTGGTACGTGAGATCTATACGCAGAGATGGCCTTACCATCTCTGATGATATCATAGTTTCCCGAAAAATGTTTCTAGCCACTACTACCTACAATCTTGACCAGTATCATTGGTACCTCGAGGCGTAATATCGATGCTATCATATGTACTTTCTTAAAAAGAATACGTAATCTCTAATCGTATGTTAAACATTGGAATAAAGTCAATCGATTTGGCATACATTTAAGTTTCCTTCTTTTAAATTCTACTGGTTTAATCACAAATCACAAGTACAAGTTGTAACAGCTGATGGCCATTTCAGTGGCTACCAAAAGTCTCCATATTCAATAACTAGTATCCTAATACAGAAATAAAGAATGCTCATAATTACACAGTACCACCATTCATACGATACTTAACCTTATCAGTTAATGTGTTCAGTTTCTAGCCACTACTACCTACAATCTTGACCAGTATCGTTGGTACCTCGAGGCGTAATATCGATGCTATCATATGCACTTTCTTAAAAAGAATACGTAATCTCTAATCGTATGTTAAACATTGGAATAAAGTCAATCGATTTGGCATACATTTAAGTTTCCTTCTCTTAAATTCTACTGGTTTAATCACAAATCACATATACAAGTTGTAACAGTTGATGGCCATTTCAGTGGCTACCAAAAGTCTCCATATTCAATAACTAGTATCCTAGTACAGAAATAAAGAATGCTCATAATTACACAGTACCATCATCCATACGATACTTAAGCTTATCAGTTAATGTCTTCAGTTATAAATCTTCAACACGTTGCATTAACTCATTCATTCAACATTTCATTCGCAATTTTTGTTGCTTAGCTTACATCGTCCATTGTATTTATAATCACATTGTGATTATAAAAGCGAGTATCAAGGACTTTTCCAAACATGTCGAGCGAGTTACTTGATCTGTGCTTATCAATAACCTTGCGTTTAGGCAACTTGTACGGGTCATTGGATTGCTTGGTCGACAGCCAACCGGTTAACCGAACTAAAAGTCACTGCGCTGGGTGTCGTACTCTTCCGTCTCGGTGTCGGAAAATTCAGTGCAAGCGTAGCAAATCTTTCCTACGTCTCTCCAGCATTCAGCGCAATGCAAGAAGGGGCAGCCTGGAGTGGTGCATGCTCGGTACCTTGGCCCTTTTCTAGGCTCCGGATCGCCGCAGATTAAACACCTCTCCCTGGCACAGGCAAAGTACTTGAGCCATCCAAAACGATCCGGCCATTTAAGTCTCACGGCCAGCCAGAAATCCACCTGGTTCTCCAAATGACGCGTTCTCACCATGTTCTTCACCTTAGCCTTCATGAACTTGGCGTACGAGAGCCTGCGCCGTAAACTCTCGTTATACAGGTACAATACTCGTCTCTTCTCTCTTCTTCGATAGAAGAACGAGCAAATGCCACGACGTAGTCTCTCAGTGTAAATGGACGCGAAGATCAGGAGGAAAACCGCGATGAAGGTACCGTAGATCTTGACGATTACGTAGGCGGGTAGTTTGGTGGGTCGAGGAAGGCAGGCGCTGTTCGAGACCACGGTTTTGATTCGCTTCTTCACGTTGAAACCGCGAATCGCGTTTCTCATCAATGACGCGATCACCCCCGTTCCGCGGATTTCCAAACTTAGGTCGTGGTGGCCCGCCTGAAAAAACAGACCATTTTAGGCGAACTGCGGATTCCTTTGCAGGATATATATGTATCGTTACATTATTATATACTATTATTATGTTATCATTATTATGTACGTCGAAGTGGTTATCACTTCTAAGAGAACTGTACATCTGATCGGTTTAGCCCTCTCGTAGTTTTTTTTAGTAATAAATTGATTCGAATGGAAAAGAGAAAGGCGGCTGGCAAATGTATTTGCGAGGTCATTGACGAAATCAACGTTCAGATATTTACGGTAAGAGTTAGAAAATATTAAGAGACGATTGTTTATGGAGATGTAGAGTTTTAGGGCGGGTGTTGAAGTGGTTAACACTTCTAAGGAAACTCCACATCTGTACTGACTAATTTTCTGACTCGCTAAAGCCATCGACAGGCCATAGACGAAAGACAACCACATGGCAACCATAGACAAAAGACAGGCAACGATGGCTTCGCAGTTTTCAGTTACCAGGTAACACTGCTAGCGTGCGGATCTGCACCAGCTCAAACTGTATTCATATTTATACAAACATTTCTCTGTTAAATATATTTTGCTATCTGACAATTTATCCACGCGCTTTTCTCTCTATCTATATAACCCATAACCACAACAATATAGTATAATTATATATAGTGATTTCACAATATGTGCGATTCTCCGGGTTTCAATCCGTCAAGTCGAAAATCAAATGACTTTCATCGTCAATGGCACGTTGTCGTCGACATTCTGCTTCACTTCTCGAGGGCAGGCCCGGAAGTGCCATTTTCACCTACTATTTATCGTGCAACTGTGACACGTAGCTGTTCAGGTCTGCCCTGAAGAAGCGCGAGGAACCTGGGAATTTCAGGAAACATCAGACCAAAGCGCAACCTACTATTGAAAACACGCTCGAAACGCAAAGAACCACAACTACGTCAACGACAGTCGTCCATAATTCTCTAAAATAGTCTTGACACGTTACTCACTCGCGGTAAATCGAGCGGATACATACGACCAGTTCAAGATCCCGGATATTTTCGCTTTCCGAGTCGACATATTGCACAAGTACGTTAAATAATAAATATCTTCGAATACCAAGCCACTGTCATCGCAATCATCGCTGTCCACTTTGAAGAAATAGATTTTAAATCTAAAATAAAATTATACAAAATAATAAAAAATAATAAATTTTAAATAAAATGATAATAAAAAATGAATTTTAAAAATAGATTCGGCATTACATATGCGAATCTGTCCAACAATTTCTCTACTTCTACCGCTTCTAACAGATTTAGGAGAAACCGGTCGATAACCGAAGTAATAAAACGCCGGTTGATAGGCAACCAGTCGCGAGGCACTGGCGCCTGTTAGTAGGCAGCCGGCAAGCGACGTGTTAAGCTTTGAGCGGCGTATATATTAGGTCGTTCCAAAAGTTTTTTTTCTTCTTTCTCTTACGAACGCGTCTTTTGCAACAATGCATCTTTATGGAAACGTGAAACCTAATCTACCAAATATCGTGCTGTTTATCTTAACAGAAAAAAATGCATCGCACATAATTCAGTAAGACAACATAAAACAAGAAACATCGTGCGCCTATTATTTCCTTGTAAAACGAGAGAAACTGTCCGGACGACCTAATATTATCTCTATCATTTCAGCCAATCGTCAATGAACAATTTCTGCTTAATCGTCAACCAACCGACGCTTGAAATCTCCTAGCCTATTTATGTGCTACTTTTATACAAATGAATTCTACCTGAGTGTACTGCATATAAGCGTGCCTGCTGATTAAATGCAACGCTTCATAAAACAACCAGTCCAAGATAACAAAAACACTGGCCGTGATGAGCTCAAGAAGCAATTTAACTGTCTGTCCAGTCAAATGAGACCTTTCCGTTTTGCTCGGTTTCACGCTGTAAGGATCGACGAACTTTCTCCTCTCGATTTTCTTCAGCGGCAACAGAGTCTTACTGCCACGTGCTCTCCTTCTCGCGTCTATCTTGCGGAAATAGGGCGACACGTACACGTTGTCGAACTCGATGTCCTTCAAATATTCGTCGTGGTATCTCTGAGCGTCGAGGATGATTTTTAGGAACACCAAGGACAAGCATCGTTTTACGATGGTCATCACCGACTCGAACAGTCTTCTTCGCACCGTGAATTCGTGTATCACCGCTCTGGCAGCGTACGCCGAATCTTGGAGGTCCAAAATCACTGGCGGCTTCCTTACTTTGTATTGCAACTTCGCGTCCTTCAAGCTCCGGCTGAATTCGTCCCGAGCACCTTGGGAGACGAATCGCCCGGATGAACGTCAAGGCAGGAAATCGTGATTCACAAACGGTGCCTGACGTACGAGCCTCTGAGAAGCCAAACTGGTCAACCCCGCTTTTGGTTAATCGCTCATCTTAATTACACGAATTGACACTTATTAACATTTACAGTGAATCCAAAAAGTATTTGTACACCTAGTTTTTTTTGCAATAACTTTATTTACATAAGTAACAAATAAAAAAAAAATTGCTTCCATTAATAGCCTCTTATGAAGAAAAATAATATGTACATTAAAAACTTTTAGTAATATGTTATAAAAGAATAATACAATAAATATAAAAATTTGAGGGCCTAAAAAGAAATTTGTACACTTACGACTTCACTAGAAAATTTCACATTATTAATGGTTTAGATCCTAATTAATATTTTGTATGCATTCGTTTTGCATCTATAATGGCTTGTAGCCTTTTTGGCATAGATTCGACCAATTTTTTTGTAATTTCTTTAGATATTTTTGGCCACTCTTGTAAAGTAATTCGTTGTAAATCTGCTTTGTATGTGCATTCTTTCAAAGTTTAACAATAGAATTATAAGTGCACAAATACTTTTTTGCCCTTCAATTTTTATATTTGCTGTATTATTCTTAAAGGAGGCATTATTAAAAATTGATAATGTACGTTTTATCCCTGCTTATAAGAGGCTAATACCAGAAACAGTTTTTGTCCGTGTATTATTTGTTTTTAGAAAGTTATTGCGAAAAAAACTAGGTGTACAAATACTTTTTGGATTCACTGTAGTTCTCGGCAAGCGAATGATCTACTTTTACCGGTTCATTCGTCGCGAGAGCATCGCATAGATAATAGTAAATTCTAAGGTAAGTTTAGAAGACATGGGTCAAGTTCTACACCTTCCGAGTGGCTCGTGCGCGACTAATGAGAGGAGAAGACGGATCTTCTCTAACAAAATAGATCGCATCAGGCTTGGGCACGTTAACCGGTCAATATATTTGCAAAAAATATATATTTGTGAATGTATCAATGTATTATTTTGTCAATATATTTGTGAGTTAGTTTCTCTGCACATGCCGCGATTTTCCTTTCGATTATTTCGTCCTTTGATTGTTAAAGGAAATTATTTCTTATTTAAATCGTTTCTTCAACTGTATACTTTCTATCAGCAATGCCAGCTGCGTAGAGAATTATTTTTCCTTCATTTTCATCTAATTGTTAGGAAGAATCGATAATTGTGTACTGATACTTTTCAAAGCGACGTATCCTTCGCCGATGCCACTGTCAACCTTTCCTTCGGGATCGCAGATACTAGAACCACCCAGTGCTTGAACCAGATTACAGACGAAAGTCAGTTTCATCGGCCAACACAACAGCCAAGCAGCAAACACGCTCACTGCCTCGTAACACTTGTCGTAAGCATTACCGAACATGTCCCTTGAACATTATTTGCACGCATTTCGCAACATTAATTTAAATTTATAACTCACGAGAAACTTATAAAAAAAAAAAAAAAATGTATCGCAATTTCCATTTAAAAATTGAAACGCGTTACTACTTCAAATAAAACGAGGAAGGGAGAGAGAAGGTAGTTTGATGGTAGAAATAATAATAAACGATAGAAATAAAATAGATATTTGGTCAATTTTGTAATTAGCGAAAGTTAGGAAATATTTTTATCGGAATTCTCGGGCGATATTAAAGTCAAAGGGTATTATAAATTGCCTGATATGTAACAGGTTTTCCAAACATACCTACATCTTCCTGCGCCTCGACTAAGTTGCTCCTCGCATCGAGCTTCGATTTTTTTCTTATATTTCGCTTCAAACATCTCTGCATCTGATTTGGCTTCTTCGATCCTTTTCTCGTGCTTCTCTTCCATTTCCTTGCTTCTTTTTGTGTCACCTTGCAGCTCGTCCAAATAATCGTTTTCCTCCTTTAATCGCAACATTTCTTCCTCTCCCTCCACTTCCTCGACAATCGGGCTCATTAAGTCCCTCACCGAAGAAAGCGTGTCTTTTATCTCGTTCGCATCCGCTTTCATAGCAAGGATCGCCTTTTAATAAATATAACGATGAACAATAAGAGCAATTTTCGTAACTGGCGCCGACGTAGCAAACAAATCACCTAGAGACACGTATCTCTGGCTGAATCATACTTTCTGTGTTTTCGAAAAATTTTCTCCGAGATTGTGTAGCTTAAGAAGCATTGAAAAATTATTTCGGACTTTAATATAAATTCGCTTGGTATTTAATAAACGTCATTTCCTAACGATTATCAGTTAAAATATGAATTTTCGTTAAAGTCTAACGAACAGCGTTATTTCAGCTTCCTAATTAGCAGAGGATACGAGAACGATGAAGTTGCTTATTTTATTTTGTTTAGTTGGTATTGTATACGTTCATCATTTCTCATAAAAATCGACGTTTCGCGTAGATACCGCAAGAATTAATTTGTTTAATCGTTTCTAACAGAACAGTAGATATACCTGTTGAAACGGTTTGAACATTAAATCGAATCTTGTCTTGGTAAGATTGTACGTCAACTGTGTAGTGCAACCGAATGTTCTCACCACTTCCTTAGCATTGTACACTAAATTAAACAATGGTCCGGCAATGATGTATCCCAAAATCAGTGCTCTCAACATACTTCGACCTGCTCGGCCAAAAAATGCTGGTATCGTCAAGATGCAAATACATCTCACCTATCGTGTCAGAAATAAGTAATAAATATTCAATAAATAATAAATAAGTTCTTATGTACAGGGTGGTTGATAACTGGTGGTACAAGCGGAAAGGGGGTGATTCTACGCGAAATATTTAATTATATATTATTAATATATTATTATTATATTATATATTATTAATATATTATTAATATATTAATTATATATATAATTAAATATTTAATTCGTATTTCTCTAAACGAGACATTTTAGAATTGTTCATATGGCAGCAACGAAATATCCAGCGTTTTTATTAAAAAATCAGATGTATCGTCCAAAAACAACAGCAATTTTCGCTACTGACGAAACACGGTAACGTCATTTACAATGCTAAATATCGAATACGTTACGTCCTTAAACACTGGTCACTTGTTATTATAAATTATTGTTATAAATATTCAGAAACTGAAAAACAGGTATCCAATAATAATAATCTAATGCGAAGCGAATGGGAGAATTATAAATAAATCATGAGAAACGTGTGTGGAACTACTTGAACGAATAACGGATTGCTTGATTTAGAATTTAAAATGTACGCCGCGAGAAACATGTACGTATACGAAGGATGTAACAAAAAAAAACAAAGATGGATGATTTCAGCCTTCTATCACGACCAGCTATTTGTCAGGCTTAATTAAAACAGCTGTAATCAGATATAATGGCAGTTACTTGACAAATAGCATTACGTTGCCGATGAAGTTTCCAATGACTAAACGAGCTTCGACACGTGCCGAGAAGAACTAGTTACGAAGCCATCGTCGAGAGACATGTCGGGAAATATATCACAGTGATTGCTAAGTTTCCTTTTCCGATATCGAGTGCACGGGAAATCGTAGTTTAGAAACTTATTAATTAAACAATAAATCACGTATTTATGAGTTAGTAAGTTTAAATGTCCAGCTCGGTAAATCGTAAAGAACAAATTAAGTTAATAGAACAAGAAAAAAAAACTTGCTTTACGACAAAGTATCAACAAACATGGCGGTGTGTTTCTATTAGGAATAATCGGCAGGATTCAAGTCACCTGAATCGACAAGGCGCATCCAATCGATAGCATCGTAATCAGAATACCGCCGAGGCACACGCTGGTATACGCGTCGAACTTCAGATCGACGATAATGCATTCGTATAGGAGAGCAGCGAGAAAAAATCCGAGGAAGAAACCGATAAAGGCACGCGACTTCTTATGAGTGCCGATCGGATCGAAAGAGATACGGAACAAGATTGGAAACTTGGTCTGGTAATGCTTGAGGAAAGCTTTCTTGAATTTCTCCACTCGAACACCGAGACTGGTCACGTTCTCCATTCCGGGCATTTCTAGTATCTTGTACGCGAGAGTTTATCTCGTAACAGTAATCGCGTGTAATCAATTTCTGCAACCCACTCGAGTGGAAGAACGTTTCGTTGGTTAAAGAAGAAATCCTTGACACGTATTTCTGAATCCTTATGGTCGATCCTGCTTCGTGCAAGCTGCTCGTAATTGTCGTAGTTAGATGCGTCGGTCGCCACGTCAATGGACTTTCATCGAGGAGCGCGTTGATGGATATGGGAAATTCGTAGTTTGCGACTGTCGTTACGTAAGAGGAGAATTTCTGTTTGGCGACGCGACCACTCGACGCCCCTCAAACCGCCGCTTTCTGCTAACAAACGAATCACCGATACCAGCGACTTTTACTTCTTCGTCGCTCGTATTTATTGGCTGCATTTTACCAGCGCTCTGGCAGTTCTTAAACAGTAGATCGGCAAATTAGTGGATCGTATCGTCGACATAAAGGATACGCGCGACATTTCACGCGTGTTCTGAAATACCGACCACGAACTTGTCTCTTACGCCCTCTGCGATTTGCTACGGGCAACATAGGAATTATTTACGTAGCTATGGGAAGATGTTTGTTATACGCATAAGCGCACACGAGTGTCTAATGGATCGTTGAATGATTCACAAAAGAAAGTTGCAACGTTGATTACGCTTGAAATTAAGATTAAACTTTATCGTGGAGATTACTACCTCTGAGAGTACCTCTGCAAAAGTGCTCGTTCTAGCACGCAGTTAAATGCAGAATTTAATATATCGCAGAATAAACTTGCAGAGATGTGATATGAACTTTCGAAATGTTTCAGTATGATACTTCAGCATAAGCGTAGAACACGCTTATACAGAAATCGATGAAACTGCTTGATAAGTGCTCTGACCGTGCCTAACATAATCGCGATCGCAGCCAATCAGCTCATAATATTATTTATAATACAATTTATAATTTTATCATGTATAATGATACAATTAGCAATTGTATGTGAAATAATACTAAGTGCCCAGGTCTCACCACGTGGAGGTTGCTGCGAGTGGAGACTCACCCTATCCACGATCCCATCCACCCTCCTTTTCTTTTTAGCAAAAATTTACTAATTTTGAATAAAAAACAATTACAGCAAATTCTCCTTTCCGCGTGCGTTTACGAAACGTCCGATCCTTCGATCGTTGCGCAAAAGACACACCAAAAGGAACCTGAAGGAAACCGACGCGAAAAGCTAAACGGATTCTAACAGCTGAAAATAAAAGACAAATTAAATCTTAAACTAGATTATAATTCCTTATGAGACGGTATTGGACGGTATTAAAGAAATGTAAAATATTTGATGCTTAAAAGTATTTAAAAAAAAAGTAAAATGCGCCTTATAAAGAATTATACTAATTACCTACATTACGTTACTTTATCTACTCAAATACCACCCATAATTACGCATGCACTTAACAAAAATCTAACTACAAGCATTGAAAGCGTTGAAAGTATTGAAAACATTGAAAGCATTGAAAGCAGCTTAAAATCGTTCTACCTACGAACTTCAAAAATCCCACTATGCTCTACCTAATCCAAAGTTCTCATGAGTTCTAACTACCATATATCTAAATNGTAGTCCTGTAGAAATTCCTGAAATAAACTTTAAATTAGTTTAAACAAAATAAAAAGTTCCTCTGTAGGCCCTACTTATCAGAGACCTGAGACGGGTCTTTATAGATCCTAACTATCACTAATCTAGAGATCTCTTTAAACCCTACTTATGAGAAATCTGAAGATTTCTCTATTAACCCTATCTATCAGAATTCTGAAGATTTTTTATGAGTCCTGACTAGAAAAATTTAAAGATCTATCTATGGGAGTCTGATATAGAAAAGGGAAGAACGAGAAATTGTATAGGGCATTGTATAGGACATTTTAAAGAGGACATTGTATAGGGTAAGTGTGGGATGTAAGTGTCCTTCCGTCGATCTCACAATAGATCATGAAACAAACTTAAAACATAGAAAAATCAGTGCGATTCCATAAATATATATAGTTAGGTACCAATAGAAAGGACTCGAACATTATTTTTCGTATATGTTTCTTCTCCTTTAATCATTTTTTTTAAATCCATATTATTTCACAATTTATACTTCCTACAAGTTAATCAATCTGGAACATACTCATTTATTGGATTAGTACTTAAAAAAAAGCACCTGGAAGGAAGACATATTAGACACAAGAAAAAATTAAATTATCAAGACACGAATTTGAATCTAAGAATCTGAATTTAAAAATTTGAATCAAAAAATTTGGATTCTAAATTGAATCGAAGTACTAAGATGAAGAAAAAACCGATAAAAATCACATGGTTTATTTCTGAACGATCAAATGACATTTAATTTGATAAAGATCTTGTAACAACTTCATTTACCAAACTGATTGATAATCAATCCATACTTGTTATTTAAGACAAAGACTATAATAACGGACATTCAGGTTATTAATTTTAAAAAGATATACCGATCATTCTTACTTATGTATTTTTTAAATAAATTAATAGTGTGGTGGTGACAAAAATACTTTTCTTTTTTCTTTTTGATTACATTTTTTTTACTTTTCCTTAAATACAATTTGAAATTATGGAATGAAATTCCATCCCACCCAAAAAATATTCATTATTTAACAAACAACGTATCTTAGCAGTATTTTCTATCATAAACACTCTAGTAATAATGGGCGCTGAAAAAGAAATGACTCTACAAGCCAGAAGGGCCATCAAAGTATCCACTCGATGTAACCGAACAACCGTGAGTGGAACGTTTATTTCGCAACACTAATTTGCTATACGTAACTATAAGACAGAAATTTCTCAAAACAAATCGCGACGAGTGCTTTATTATTTTTGCAAAGTTAAATAATTTACTGTTGATAAAAAAAAGAAAAAAAAACAGAAAATTCCCGTGTGAATCATTTACGCAATACTAATAATTATTACTCTATGCACTCAGATTCATATGTTCGCAACACTAATAACGGTCCAGTGTAGCCATATAGCAGGCTACAGATGAAACTGCATTTGATGATGCAGCAGCAGGAACGTGCTTCCACAATCCAGTGGAAAAAATTTGGGCATGGTATAAAAACGCGATCGTTCATCAACGCAACTCTAACTAGAAAACTGATTAAAATAACCGCGATAAAATACCGAAACGCCAATTAATCAAATAAAACAGAAATTTATCCAAGCAAATCGCGAAGAGTGCTTTACTATTTTTGCAAAGTTAATTAATTTACTGTTGATAAAAAAAAAGAAAAAAAACCAGAAAATTTCCGTGTAAATCATTTACGCAACACTAATAATTACTACTCTATGCACTCAGATTTATATGTTCGCAACACTAATAACGGCCCAGTGTAGCCATATAGCAGGCTACTGATGAAACTGCATCTGATGATGCAGCAGCAGGAACGTGCTTCCACAATCCAGTGGAAAAAGTTTGGGCATGGTATAAAAACGCGATCGTTCATCAACGCAACTCTAACTAGAAAATTGATTAAAATAATCGCGATAAAATACCGAAACGCTAATTAATCAAATAAAACAGAAATTTATCGAAGCAAATCGCGCAGAGTGCTTTATTATTTTTGCAAAGTTAATTAATTTACTGTTGACAAAAAAAAGAAAAAAAAGAAAAAAATACAGAAAATTCCCGTGTGAATGATTTACGCAACACTAATAATTATTACTCTATGCACTCAGATTTATATGTTCGCAACACTAATAACGGCCCAGTGTAGCCATATAGCAGGCTACTGATGAAACTGCATATGATGATGCAGCAGCAGGAACGTGCTTCCACAGTTCAGTGGAAGAAGATTGGGCATGATATA
>JACXIV010000054.1:74069-91483 GCA_014737475.1 Bombus confusus | reverse complement strand
GTAGTTAAACAAAATCATTTCGTTATTTATTTGAATATTCGTACATATGTTTGTACGGACATTTAAGATTCATAGTTAAATTAAATATACATAAACTGATTATACAAATAATCATAACGAATATGTCTAATTTGTAATTTTCAGTCGTACAGACAAAAATATTACATTCATACGTTAATGCATTACTTTCAATATTTAAAACCGCGATGTGCAAGAAAACCTATCCTGAGCTAATAGATAAAACACAGACAAAAAATATTACTACTCACGAGTATAATAAATACCCGCGGTCACTATGCTCGTCAAAAGTTCTACGTAATACAACCAGTCACCCGTGTCGATTCGGACCTTTCATCCTACGACATGATTGAGTGACCAGAGGAACAAAAATGCATGCGACTCACCATTAGATGCGAAGAACAGGGTCATCGATGCTCTGGTAGCCCAAGGAAAGTCAGCTTGAAGACCGTCGTCGAGGAGGAGCCATGCAAAGAGTGGAAGATGAAAAAAAAAATAGGAGGAAAACTGTAACAAAACATGGAATATTATAATTTGTTCTTAGAGACAATGTTGATTGTTTGAAAAATTTAAAATAATAAAAGATTAATCTCTATTAAGCTTTATGAAAATTTTAATAGCGATATACAGTTCAAGAAGGACAAATTTAAATTTGTTAACTTTCCAATCACATTCTATTTTTTAATTAATAATAATTATCGTAAAACACAAGGAATAAGAATAAAATGTAGCACAAAGTAAAATGTTACTTACATTTTTGGCTTTTGAAGCACCATTAGGAGGTCCTTTTTGAAGAACAGCAAGAAGAGGAAGGAGTGACATACCTTTAACAAAATATGAATTATTATAATTTGTTCTGAAAAACGGTGATGGTAGTTCGAACGATTTAGGATAATGAAATATGAAATTTTAGGAAAACTTGAAACTTTAATAATAAAAATAAAAGATTTAATAAATATTTAATAATATAAAAATTTAAAACCGGACTTTATTTTTTAAATAACGATAATTACTACAAAATACACGGAATAAAATTAATTGAAATACAATGTGCACAGATTCTTACATGCTTAAAGTTGAAGCACCGCTACATCCTTCCCAGAGAAGAGGGAAAATTGAATATTGTGAGAAACCTGTAACAAAATATTTAAATTATAATAATAATTTGTTCTTAAAAACGTACTTCTGATTATTAGAAAACTCAAATTCAAATTACATTCAAACTTAAAATTTTTATATAAAAATTGATTGAAATTCTAATAAAGTTTAATTGAAACTGTAAACTTTTATTTCGATAGAAATTAATAATAGTTCGAATTAAATGCGAGCAATAAAATAAATTACAGTACAATATACAAAAATACTTACATTCTTGAGCTCCAGGAGAGGCTTTATCCTCTTGCGAGACCTGCGACTCTACTACCGAAAGCGAATATTTAAAAAAAAAGATAAATAAAAAAAAAGAAAAATAAAAGACTAATAACGCGTCCGCTCAAGTAATAACCGGCGAACACACTGACTCTAATTTCGCGAGTGATCGTTATAATTAAATTTAATGAGAGCTATGGTGCTCTAAAGAATATTAAAAATAATATAACGAGCAAACACTGACTCTACCGATCGCATTGCGCGCGATCACAAAAATTCTCTGTAAAAAATTTTGATTAGAGGGAAGGGGGGAAGGAAAAGAAGTAAAACAACCTGCATCATTTTTGCATCGTTAGTTTTCTTCTTCCTATCGAGTGTTCATTTATGAAAACACTGCTTTTTCAAAACTATAAACTAATTATTATTCATTTTTTACAATTTGCAAATTCAATTTACAAAAATTCTAACTCTAAATGTCCGTTATTAGACTTTCAAATGTACTTCGCAAAACAAATATGGCGTACCTTTCTCGTCAGTTAAACATATCTGCGCAATAAGCAAAAAACACGATGCACAGAAGATATTCAAACCTATCTGCGATAGTATCGCTTTCCGAAAATAATACAAATTATTGAAAAGAAATGAAATGACAATATCATTGTAGAAAATTCGCGATAATGCAGCGAAAAGCTATTTTAATTTCTTATAGAACTTTAAAGAATTTAATGTTGATGTCAAGCAAGAAAGCAATTCACTTAACTTATTTGAAATACAAAATTAATTTAATATGTTCGAAATAAACGAAGTGATTGATATTGTCTATCTTTATCTTTGTACTCTTAATGAATCATAAAATTATTTGTAATTCTGTTATATTACGTACTAACGACGTTGACATTACGAATTATTTGTAAGAATCGAACCGAATTATTTTTATACCAATTAAATATATATTATATTATTATATATATTAAATAAATAAGTATTATCAACTATCCACTAAAAAGAGAACGTTATGAAAACGTATTAGTACGTCTGCTTTTATTAGAATAAATTAAATGTTACCATATTTGCACAAGAATCTATCAGATTGATCATCAAGCACCATGACGTCCTTACGAATTTCGTGACGTCTCTCTAACACCTCCAAGCTTTCCTCGCAATCAAACAATAATCTGAGAATAAAAAAAGACCAAAACATTAAAATAAATGTATAAAAAGAACAAATTATATAAACAACAACAAATTATATAAAGTGAAGCAGTGATCAAGATTAAGTCGCTTCTGAAAACTCATTGTACGAGCTATCGACAAATGAAATAACCAAAAAGATAATGGAAGGAAAAAGATAACCGAGTAATAGATTATAATAAATTACTGAATAGAAACGTATGTTAATTAAATGAAGTTAACAATAACGTGAGTTTGGACGATGGAAAGATACGTATTACGTAATAGGAAAAGGGATACCAGTCGCCCTGACACGAAGTGATACGCAGAAACACACGTCTAATCGTTTAGATTCTCGGTTGGTAGAATGACCTCTGCACCGCGATGGACCTATCGAAGTTCGGTTGGCGGGGAGTGGGGAGGCTCGTTGGAAAGTCGAACGTGCACGAAGGGATCTGTTTTTAACAGTTCGATATTAAGTTCGAAGTACAAAAAAAAAAAATAATACGTTAGACTGAAACACGGCGAGACGCGCAGAAAATAAACACGAGTGAGCTAATGTAGTTCAGAGGAATAAAATGAAAATAAAATATCGTAAAATTATTATTTGATAAAGTCGAACGATTGTCCAATATGACACCGCGCGAAATGGTATAATTTCAAATTTTTATTTCAAAATTTGCCAGCAGGATGCGTTTGGTTCAGGAACGTATCACCTTCTATTAGTACCCGACCATCATGCAGATTTTCGTTAAATTTATTTCGATGTCCGTCTATTTACATCGAAATACGATAAATCAGTATAATTTTTGTTAACATATTGCGGATTACTCGCTTTATTACTATATACTTATTATTACCTATACCCAGAGCATAGTTAGATTGTTTCTCTCAAAATGACAACGATGAACATACAAGAATTTTCGTGATCGATCTCAAGTATTAGAATAAGCAAGAGAATACTAATGGCCATGATCTATCCGCAATATGTCAATAACTCTGAGTACAGAACAATTCAAGTTAAGTTTCTTACCATTTTAAAGCGATGATACGTCGATGTGTATTAAATTCTTCACATTTATGGCGACGAATTCTTTACAATTGCTTCTGCTTTTCAATATGACACCGCGCGAAATGGTGTAATTTCAAGTTTTTCTTTCTATTTCTGTCACCAGGGCGCAGATGCGTCAGATACGTATTTATTATATTATTATGTGTAAGTGGTATTATGTTCTATTAGTACCATGATACTGTATTTTCTCAATATTTATTTTCATACAAAATTCTATAATTCACGAAACAAATTAATTGTTTATGTAAGTTAATCAATTCTTTTTATGTAATATAGATTATGTACTGTATTATAATAAAACATACAAAATTTTTTACATGTATGTATATATATGATGTTTTTATATATATATATATATATATCTTTACAAAATTCTCTTTCCTTTCATTAGGCAATAAACAAACTATTGACTTTCATCATAGGACATTGTGGGGTATTTCAACATATTGCAGAGCAGCATATATCACTCAAGACATCACAAAAGACAAGATTTATGAAAGTTGATGTACTTCTTTGAAGCAAATTTTTGTAAATCTTTTTGATCTTTTTGTTGGTCTTTTTTTTTAACTTTTGGTCTCTTCATTGGTGTGTTTGAGTTATCTATAAACTGTGTTGCAATTTTCTCAGGCAGAAGTATGAGTAAGTATAAAATTCTATACTTTGTTTGTGACTTCATAGAAAACTTTAGTTTTAATTCAATTCAAATCAAAATGGTAAGGTAGTTATGTCTATTCTACACCTTGTCTGTGATTATATGATATAATATTTGAAGATAATATGGGAATAATATTGAGAATAATAAATTTGTTAGTGAAGAGAGAAATATTATAATGTGTTTTGGTAATGGAAGAAAGTTTAAAGAAAATTAAAGGAAGAATCAATTAATTAACTTACTAGTAATTTAGCTATAAAAAATATTAAATTTGCCATTAAATACTTAAACGTTGTACTTTGCTGTGGTAATAAAAAAGAGTTTCAGAAAGTTAAAAAAGAATCAATTAATTAGTGTACTAACAATTTGGCAATTAACAATATTAAAACAGTTATCAAATATTGAAATACTATACTTTCCTTCATAATAGAAGTAAGTTTAACAATATGTTAAAAAGTCTATCATACGATTATCCAAAGTCCAACTATAGCACATAATATAATCAAGGAAATAAAGCTTCTCATATCAATTGTAGTTGATAAATAGAAACATTATTATTAACTTGACTCTAGATGCTGTTAATGAGGCATTTCGTATTTTTCCAACTAGGAACAATTAAATATAACTGAACAACATGTGGCAAAAGTTCCAAGCTTTTTACTGATTCGTTAATTAATTTTTTAAATCATTCAAGTATGTATATTAGTGAAAGAATGAAGGATATTACAGAAATGTTTGTCGATGATTTGTTGGAAATACCAAGAGATTATAAAAATATGGATATCTGTAAGGATAATTATAGTAATATGTACATAGTATGGTTATGAAGTCTATAACGAAACGAGAAAGTTCCAGATGAAATGATGGCTTTTCAATTAGTATATGTATATATCATCAATTTTTGCCTGCCGGCTACAAAATGAGGTAGATTTACATAGATTTCATAAATTTACATAGATTACGTAGGAAGAAGAAACACGCTCGGGTCCGGTCAGTTGCTCATTACGTGTCAGGTATACTATTCGGCTTAACTTTGTTCTCGAACGGGACAAGAAAGAAGACGAAGAACCAGCGAGAAGATCGAGATAACAGCAAATGAAAAAGTGATTGACCCAACAGCATATAACACTAGGCTGACAAAGCATTATAAATATCTATATTCGTCTTCTACTGAACGATGTTATTGCCCATTCGATCACAAAAAATTATGGCTTCTCGCATTCACAGACCTCCTGTTCTCGGATCTCTCACTTTGCCGGCGAGTTGAAATAAAGAAGAAAGGATGACGAGTAGCTTGTTTCTAGGAAACGTATATATTTAAACTTACTCTTAATTATACTTTATTTGTTCTGTACTTATTTACTTATAACCGTTAAAATGATCAAGGAAGTGACTATGACTTTTAGCTACCAGCAAACTACGAGTAGCTGGAAAATATTCTTCTACAAGAAGGTAACTAGCCGCTGAGCATAATTAGAAATAAAGTGCCTGGTCCGCAAGGTCTCAAAGATTCTGCATATGTAATGGGAAGAGACAAAGCACATACGAAAGCAAGCTTCTCTGCTACATTCTGCGGTGAAATTCGAAGTGAGTACGGGTTTCTAGAAGCTTGTGAACATGGTGGATTAAATGTTAATATTGACTAATTTTGTTAATACCATAGTAAAATATAGCTCTTTTAATTCTACGCTGAAAATCCATTACGTTCGTAAGCTGAAACCACGAGAAAATAGAAAATATGAATGACATTTCGATAAAAAATATTCCGATTGGTTAAAGAAGGATCATCGTTCGAAACTCGTTTACGAATTTACGCGTTCGTCTAATATTCAAGCACACTTCAATTACAACACGCATAACGATGACGTTTCTCCGTTAATAATTATTAGACGCGAGGAAAATTACAACATAATATCAACGTCGCGTTTATTAAAATTACCAAGATCGCTTTCGTAATTATGTAATCGGCTATTTCGAAGTCGCCCGATGTGCCAAACTGGTTGAAAGTTGAAACTGATACAACGACCCGACTAAAAGTCACCCGATGAATACGAAATCGCTCGAAACGAAGTGGTTTTCGTGCGCGAAATCGAAAACAGGAAGGCACGAACGACGAGTGCCGGCTAGCGCGGCGAAATATTTCTGGGAATGTTTATTTTTCGGAAATAAATACCAACTGCGGCTTGTTCGTTCAAGACGATTTTTATTTCTCTAACATTATAAAATTACACTGTCCGCCGTCTCGATATTGCTTCCTTTCTTATTTTTTTTTTTTTTTTTTTGCTTTCGCTTGCTTCGCATATACAAATAAATACTGCGTCCACTTGTTTATCGTCATTCGATCGTTACTTCGTTCGCGTATGTATTAGGGGCGTGAATAATTTCCGGAAAGGGCAATCGTATTTGTTCCTAAACAATTACGAGGTGGAATCTTCTGCGCTCGATTAATTACGTTTAATTAACTTCCACGCCGAGCTTCTTCGCTTCCTCCTCGTATTTGAGTCTGTATTTCTTTTCAGGGTCGTACTTGTTCGCCAGATCCTCCCACAATTTTGGCTTGTTCTTCACCAAGAAATGGATCACCTTCTTGACAATTTCTCTTTGCTTGTCAGAACATTTCTGGCATTCGGTGGCCAGAGCATCGGGTAAGACCTCTGAAACATGAAAACAGAAACATTAATTGACTGAATCTCGAAACATTAATCAGAGAAAAATGTGTTGCAGAGTAATGGATAGCATTTGGAGGATATTCGGTAAATTGATCCGGTTTTTAATTAATAATAATAATTTTAATTAATTAATAAGAATAATTTTCTGTAGATGAAGGCGTTAGGTTGGGGTTAGGTTGAGGTTAGGTGACCTGTTTAAAACGCCCCATCCTGTACATCTCTGTTAAGGAAAGAGAAATAATGTAAAATGTCAAAGAACATTGCATCGCACTTGGAAAAATATATGAAATTGACTTTGTCCTTGAACGGTGGTTTAGAAATTTGGGAAAAGAAATGGACAGTTGATGTGTAAGCGCAGTTATTTGCTTCTCGTTTCATCTATGATAGTGGATATATATTATATGGAAATGATTGAATTTACACGTTAATACAGTGAAGCTGATAATGCAAAGGCATTGAGAGTAAAAATAAAACTCTAATGACGATGTGGTTCTTCTGACAAATTGCAATAATAATAAGAAATTAATAATTAAAGCATGGTAAATATTCTACTAATACAGTATACAATTATTATTAATTGTATTAATTTTTTGTGTAGAATACGTGCCTATAAGATTATACGAGCTAGAAGTTAATAGCGTTTAATACATATGTAAGTCTGTTCCTGTTTCAAACGTTATTTTGTTTATTTACCATTGTATCTTATCATTTATACTATCGTGATGCTCTTTTTATAACATACATACAGACGATTAATATATATAGTATATACAACAGCATGGAAAACGTACATAGATGACGAAACTAATCAAATTACAATTATTCTTTTACGAGCAAGCAAAAATCTCAGGTCATAAAAATGTTAAGTAGGATAGTTAATTAAAATTCTTGGAAAATATCATTTTTTTACACGTTGCGATATTTTCTACAATAAGACAAATTTTCTACAATCATATAGTATGTTATCACTTACTTTTGAGTTCATTTCCTTCAGGAGTGCATCTTCCTTCGCCCATCAAACACTTGTAGTAATTATTCAACAAGCGATCGCTGTTCAGAATTTCGTCCACGTTGATATTGTCAAATTTGTCTGTGTATTTGCCTCCGGAAACAGGATCTTTGGAAAACATGTGGGGGGTCGAGTCGTCGGGTCGGGCAAGCGCGTAGACGATTGCCACGACGAGGAACAGGCAGATCAGTACTTGATGCATAGCTGCCGAAGAGAAATTGAAAATTATAATCAGAACAGACGTTGTAAATTTTACGGCCTTTCGACGTGTTTTACGCAACAGAAACTTTCCTCAAGCTCCGTTCGGAAACTTAACGTCAATTGATATCTCGTTTTACCGATTAACGTCCATTTCTTGCTAAAAGAATTCGACACGATTGGAACAATTTTCTAAACTCAACGTGGACTTTCGAGAAGCTTTATGAAACGACGAGCTTGGCGATATTCTGTCTGAAAATGTAATACTTGACCTCGCCGATCAATTTTTCTTTTCTCGTAATTGTCAGAGGAAAATCAAATTTCACAGAATGGGAACCTCCCTAAAGCTTTGAAGCTTTGATATCGATCGATGTTTTGTTTCATTGACTTCATGAGACGACAAACTTCCCAAAATTAGATCCCAGATTAATTACTTCCCAGATTAGCCTCCACTTCCTCGGAATTATCGCAGTCTTCAGCAAAATCTTATTTGAAGATCGACAAACGAAATCGAAAAAGACTTTACGACTTTACTACGGAAACCTTTCCAACAACCATATCGATCGTTCTCCGCGTGCTTCGCAACGACGATGAACTTGAACCGAGCAACCGAGCTTCTCAGCTGACGAAGTTAAGTTAAAGTCGCGAGAAAACGTCGTGGACGTTCTGCGAGCTGGGTACTCTACTTCTGGGAGTTCGAAAATCGGAAAATTGCAGCGAATTGAAACCGCAGCTGGCCACCAACCTTTCATTGTGAGACGATGAACGTTCACGTTTTATGTATATTTACTTCTGTCTATCGCTACTCGAGGATACTCAGTGATCGAGGAAACAGCAGACACCGTAAACACGCCAGACATTCACCTGCACGTGCGAGCCGCGATTAAACTACGATTCTAGAAAACTTCTGGCTCGTGATACTTATATATGGTCCAGTCTCCGGTGGTAGGATTAATCGTGGAGGTTGAAGGTGGCCGAAGGTGGGAAGAACGACGACTCACACAGGCCGATCGCTACTTGAGAAGCCACGCTATACCCTCGCCTTCGTCTCGTTCCAAGTTCCAGCGAAATGTTCGGCTCGTTTGTTGACGATGACGAGCATTCTAATGAGGCGTGTTGTTTTTTTTCTAGCGCTTGGCCGATGTACTCGCGTCCGCGTCGATAAAACGCACGATAAACTTCTTCCGTAGCTGTACACTTCAGTTACGGAAGACGTGTACAACTGGATGACTAAAAAAAAATTTAGAGAATAATATTAACGTTGAATGGAATCTTTTATCCGATGGCGAAATAATTTGGTTTCAGCGTCGTCTTATTTTGTAAATAATCTTCTCTTATTTTTTTCAACGTACATTATTAGCGAAAATGGGAGAAGGAACGTAGGAACAGCTTCCTCCCATGTTATTGAAACACAAGTTATGACAGTCATCAAAAGGAACCTTGTAACACGTGGACGGTTCCACGACGTATTTCATTTCTTTGGATTTTTATTTAAATTCTACGACGGATCGTAGGAATCAAGAGAATCGCGCGATATAACTGAAGCCACAGTCAAAGAAGAAATATCCAAATTCGGCAATATATATAGATATAGCACACGAGTTAACAACCACATAAATCCTCTAGTTACTCAATTACTTGACACGTCGGATCAGATCCGCAAATAAAAAAAAAACTGAAGAACTGAAATGCATCGTTGCCTGGATCTTTTTTTTTTTTTTAGAAGACAATATTGTACACTATTTCCCTCTGCTTGTATTATTTATAATCGAATTAGCAAACTTGCTATTAAATCATCTGTTATTCATCAGGTTACATCTGACGATAGAAAGATATTCTTCGAGTCGCTGTTTCACGTAGCTAATCAAACGTACGACAAATACGTTGCCCTCTGACTTTTCTGTTTTTTACGTTGAATTTGAAGCCACCTAGTTGTTAATCACTGAAATAATCGCCTGTTAAAAAAAAAAGAGAAAAGCAGGAAGATCGCAAAAATTATTTGTCATAATATTTTCGAATATTTGCATATTGCACAGTGTCTGTACGAATATTAAATAACAGTTGGGAATATTAAATAGCGAATTCAGAGGAATGCAGACAGCGTCAGAACCGTCTGCAATGAGAAATATAATTATTCATCGGGAGATAGCGAGGTTGATTTCTTCTATCTGCCTCCTTGGCAGGTAGAGCAAAGCATATTTCAAAGAGAACCGTCAGTCTCGTTGCTACCTAATTCAATGTTGTCCGCGAAACGAGTTTATATAAGATAATGGAAATGGAAAGTGTAAACGTTCAGAGAAGAAACAGCAGTTTGTTCGCGATATCGTTTCCATGAAATGTTCTCTTGCTGCTTTGGCATATGGCGCGTCGTATGCTGAACAACCTTTCGAATTGTCAACAAACGAGTAGCTCGGCAGATAAATCTTCTGTTCGTACTCGCTATCCTAAAATTCATATACATAATTAATTTCTCGAGGATAATTCTTCGCAAGGACGCGCCATTTAAGAAAGCGCACAATACTCGAACTTTGCTTTCAGACTTTGTAACTCGTGTCGTAATAGCGTTTAACGTAAATTGTACTATAATCGCAACCTGATTTTATAAACGCGTGAAATTCAAATTTCACGTATGCGCGGCAAGTTTTAGTTAATCGCCGCTGTTATACGATATCCATAAGGACGCGTGCTTGATACAGCAAACGATGCGAGAAACACGAGACATTCTGCAACCGGATTTTTCGAAATTCACCGTTTTCATTTCTTAGTTTAGTTTTATCGCGCGCCTTCGTGCGTACGCTTTTCCGCCGACGATCCGAACATTTGTCCGACGATGTTGGGAAAGCAAGAACCGCGTAGCGATGCTATCGGCGATGGAATATCACAGTTGAGAAACGAAAGATACGAACGATTGTCGAAACAATTATACCTTCGGGGAAAGAAGGAACAATGTCGCCATAAACTATGTTTGACGCGTAAGAATTACACGAGACGGTAGAAAGGCAGGTTTCATTAAGGAAAAAGAGAGATTATTAAAGCGTGTAAGCAATTCGGAATTTTTTTCCTACGTGGCTTTTTCTCTTTATCGCCTGTTTCTGAACAAAAAGACCGCGGCAAACGCGACAGAGACAATCCTTGTGATCCTATCTGTTCCGACTCAACGATTTTATCTCGTGTTATCCTGTCTGCATCGCATTCAGGTGTCATTTGTGCGTCTCGTCGGTGGAAAATTCATCGAACCATTTGCGATCTGTCTCAATCGATTTGTGTTATCAAATCCTATTTTCCAGCAGCCTGGTTACGAAAGAGAATTCCAAAGATTCGTTCGATATCCTTGTTCAGCTTGTTTCTTTTATCGATTTTACTTTACGATTTTATCAGATACGACGAAATCGATACTTAATTATAGTATATATTATATATATATTTGAAATTGATATTTATAATATACAAAATATGACACGTGAAGCTATAAAAAATGATATATAATATTGTAACTTATATTACATATATTACATTTATTCAATAAAACTATAAAAACTATAAAAAGATTCATTCGTAAAACTATAAAAATTGATATGTTATTGTAATGTATATTATATAAAATATATTACATTTGTTCATTACGTAAAGTTGTAAAAGTTGATGTGTAATTGTAATATATATTACATATAATATATTACATTTATTCATTAGGTGAAGCTATAAAAAATTATATAATTGTAATATATATTACATATAATATATTACATTTATTCATTAGGTAAAGCTATAAAAAATTATATAATTGTAATATATATTACATATAATATATTACATTTATTGGTTACGTAAAACTATAAAAACTTATATGTAATTGTAATATATATTACATATAATGTATTACATATAATATATATTACAATCACATATCAATTTTTATAGTTTTATGTATCATATTCTGCATATTATAAATATCAATTTCAAAAATATATTAGGTATAATACACAACACAATTACATATCAATTTTTATAGTTTTACGTATCATATTCCGCATATTATAAATATCAATTTCAAAAATATATTAGGTATAATACACAACACAATTACATATCAGTTTTTACAGTTTCATGTATCATATTTTATATATTACAAACGTCAATTTCAAAAATGTATTAAATGTAATATATTACATTTATTCATTACGTAAAACTATAAAAATTGATATGGAATTATAATATATATTACATAAAATATATTACATTTATTCATTACGTAAAACTATAAAAATTGATATGGAATTGTAACATATATTATATAAAATATATTACATTTATCCATTACGTAAAGCTGTAAAAATTGATATGTAATTGTAATATATGTTATATGTAATATAATATATGTAATATATGTTACAATTACATATCATTTTTTACAGCTTTACGTATCATATTATATATATTGCAAATATCAATTTCAAAAATATATTATATATGTAATATGTATTACAATTGATGAATGAACCATTAATGGCTAGTCCCTGATGAGTTAAACGAATACCATGACAGTATCAGACACGAGATGCGAAGATCGATAATAACGTGATATTGTTTTATATAAAAGATCGAGCGAGGAAACTATTAATTTATCCGCAAGCTTCACGGAAACGGCGAAGAACGTTTTACTCGATTGCAAATCACGCGTTACTAGACGAGAATGACAAAATCGTGGAAGAACACGGGGGGAAAAATTCCGGAATGAACAAACACGAACGAATCGTATACTGGCGTTGAATTTATAAATAATTCAGGACGAGGAAGGATACGTTCGCAAAGAGCGTTGCTTAGAACGGACGTATCCGCTCGAAAACTCCGCTCCAATCGTCTTCTTCTATCGCCACGAAATTTCTCAAATTCCAGAATAATGCGAGACGCGCGTTATCGGCGCGCGTCATCTCTGCTTTTAATTTCGCGGTAAATTTTTCCATACGCGCGTATGGAAGGCCTGTTCGCTCTTCCAGGCGGAGACAACAAGACGAGACACAAAAATTCGAGAGTCAAGCGAAGATTTACATACGTGTCTGAGCCGTTTTTCTACCGACAACTGGTTTAAGTCGAGTTTCTGGAACAATTAAATTTCCTATCGTCCTTACCACCTTGTTCCTCAAAAAAACGTCTGTCTGATTTGACACGCAACGCACCGTTTCAGAATTATTCGTCGAAGATGAACAGCTCCTGTTGCACAGAGCCCGCGAATACTCTTCAATGCGGCGGAAAAAGCAGTACGATAGACTTATCCGCACGAAGAGAGTAATATATTCGCAGCGTTCGCGTTTATAGAGCAGCAACGCCAATAAGGAGACTGAAAAGAACCATAGTCGGAAAACTACACGACATTGGAACAGGCGGCGAAGGACGTGCGGAGATATGAAAAAAGAAATGGCCAAGACGTCAGAGCCCCTCGATGTAAAAAATGTCGAATACTTCTCTAACGTGACGCACTATTAGCAATCCTTCATTCCAGGCACATACGTTTCAGGGACAATTATAATCGTCGATTAATCTAAATGCGACGAAAGCGTTGCGTATAACGTGGCGAGGATCTTAGCTTAGAATTTTCAGGCTCGACGGAGTTGCGCGATGGAGTTGCTCGATCGAAGTACGATAATTAATAAATGACGCTGTAAATAGGCATATCCGAAGGTCCCGGCTAGTTTCTAAAGTCGGTCAAGATTTTAGAAATTAAGAAGATTAGGGCTCGCTGCGTTGCGTAATTTTATGGTAATTTAATGATCCCAAGGTAGAAATAATTTACGGCATAATATTACAGCCGACATGCGGATAATTAAATCGTAATCTATGGTAATAGATGCCTGCTAACGCCGTCGATATTTACGCATACCTGTGTTTACATCGACGCTTGTTTCATCTGTTAACGCCAAACCTACCGACACTTGGATACTTATTGACCGCTCGCGATAGGCAGGACAGACCACAAATTTTTCTTTAGAAAAAAAAAGCAAACTAGAAATAAATACCGAAAGATATATCGTATGCATATTTTATGAAAAGTCACAGATTAGCAAGCGATCTGATAACGTTATATATATATATATATATTAATTATTTTTAATTATTATTATATATTATTATTAATTATATATATATATAAACATATATATATATTAGACAGTTTATTGTTTAAATGCTTGTGCCATCTCTATGCTTGTTCTAAATGTATATTATAAAGATGTAATTAATATATGTGTCTATATATATTCATATATATTAGACAGTTTATTGTTTAAATGTTTGTGCCATCTCTGCGTTTGTACTAAGTGTATATTATACAAATGTAATTAATACATATGTCTATATATATATTAGACAGTTTATTGTTTAAATGCTTGTGTTATCTCTGCGCTTGTACTAAGTGTATATTATACAGATGTAATTAATACATATGTCTATGTATATATCAGAGAGTTTATTGTTTAAACGCTATTTAAATTTGAAAAGAAATTTGAAAAAATTTGTAGAAATTTGAAAGCGGTCAATTTGACCGCCGCGGTAGGTTTAGTGTTAACCAGCTAATCGTTTCGACGTGAGGTGGTTATGGGTGCAACAATGAATTAGTCGGTTTCAACTCAACAAAGTTTATTCAATCTACAGTCGCTGAAGTCGCTCGGTTAAACTGTTCGTTAGACTGTTCGCTGTGACGGTTGGAAATATACTGTTACATATACGATTGTCTCTTGTCGAAGACGTCTCTGTGGACCGCCCGCTAATCGTCGGGTTCGGTCTTTGTCGCGTGCGTTTTGTGTATTCTTCCAGCCGTCTAGCTGTTACCCAAGACGACGGTTTACAATGTATCTATCGCCACAGACGTGTGTACGCGTCAATGTAGAACTTTATTTCGCCACGGTTCACGCGAAATGAAATATTACCATTTACTATAAGGACTGAAAATTTTAGCGAAATTTAAGTCATCTTTTATTTATTTTATTTCTGCAATTTTTAAGCTTCTAACAACGATACCTGTTTTCAACGATGAATCGTTAGCTTTTTAGCGAAGAAGAATGTGATGCTTCCTCGTGTTGCTTTACTCTTTTCGTAAAATTTGTTACAGGAGCATTTACCTTGCGGCCGACGTATATACTCGTCGTTGCTTGATTTTACTTACCTTAAGGGATTTTTCAAACTGAAGTTGAGTAAAACGAGTGCCTTACCTCGGATACTCTATGAATCTTCTCGTATCGTGCGCGTTCTACCGATTCATACGGTTTCAGATTTTTCACGGATGCAGACAAGTCCCCGCAATCTGTCTACTAACAAGGAAAACCACCGAATTCAGTCGGTGGTTTCAATGATTGGTAATGTATCGCTTGGTAGCTGTACCGAAGGAAAGTTTTCAGATTTAAGTATCTTCAGGTTGCGGAGCACGAGTTTTGTAACGCAGGGTACGAAACGCGCGAAATGAATCTGTCGTTTAGAGGAGTGGAAGGACGTAAGAAGTTACATTCAGATCGAAAACACGTCCAAGGATCAATTCGCCGAGCAAATATTTGTCTGGACGAGGAACAAATACTTTCCTGCTTGCTTATTAAAAAACACGTTTCTCGCGATATTTGGCAAAAGTCAGAAGAGCGCGGTTACCTCGCGGGGAATATGTGCCAGAGAAAGAGAATGAAAATATTCGAAAGGCACGAAAATTTCCGACGAATTGCGTCCTTCGCGAACAAATCTGCACAAAGATCCGATAATTTTAGAAAATTCAATGCAATTCTAAATACACGTACGCTGCTTAAATTAGCAAAATAAACTCGAACGCGCGTGAAAATGAAGAAGATAAATAGGGTTGTGTACTAGAATCGTAAAAGTCCAGTTTAAAGATTTAAAGAGGAAGGAATTGAAGGAAGGATCAGGAAATATGGTATAGTAAACAGCAAGATAATTTTAAGGGAAAATACCTATTATACAGTTTATTTTATACATTTAACGACTCGTTTGATTCAAGTACAAGAATGAAAGCCTGTTTTCGCTTTGAAGTATTAATTCTTCCATTAATTCTATAGAACAATGAGGAGGAACAAACTCATTGTTTGTTATACAAATACATATGAGAATAAAAATTTTGGAACACTTGGAATCCAACGACAATACATTCACTCTTACGTAGACGATCACTCTGATTTCTTCGAACAAAACAAATCACTGTATCTCATCGTCTTTCGATACGAAACAGAAAGAAACATGTATTCGATTCGTCCCCTAAATTTTATAAAAGTTCGAACGACGCAGCGCGCTTCTGTACCTGCTACAAAGATCACCGCGACGTTTACACCACGTTATCCGATTACTCTCTTCGATTTCGTAAATTACTATGTGTTTTAAGTAACTACAGGAAGGCGTACCGGTCTCTTCGCTCCAGATAGCTTTATGTTCATTCGTTTGAACAGTCTCTATTCTTACAGTGGACCATTTCTCGTGGAAATATTATAGCGAAACGATGGACAGGTCGATCCGTGCAAGTTACCATCAACGATTAGAAAACAACGAAGAGAAAGTAAGGTAAACCGAGGAAAAACAGGAAAAAAAAGAAAAAATTAAAAGTATAAAGCTTCCAAAATATTGGATTCACAAAAAAGTGCATCAAAAGCCTGATCTTAAAAGAATGTGAAAGTTCCGCGAAGCAATAAATAAAAATAAAAACTGCTACGAACGTAGGAAGAACGTTAAGCAAAGTAGAAAAGAAAAAAAAAAAGAATATATCTCGCACTATCGTAAACATCGCACGACAATAAACGCGGAACTCGCACATCGATTGACATTCGTGCTGGTCAGAAATAAGCAATAAAAAAAAGGAAAAAAAACGAAAAGAAAAAAAAAATGAAACGTGATAAGGACGAGCTTCGTAAAAGCGAGCGTAAAAAAATTATCGCGCCCATCTGCGGAAGCTTGGGCGAAAAATACATCGAATAAAAGGGATAATAGTCTTCTACTCTCCGTAAAAAATATGAGCAGCTATTTCCCTACTTTGTTATCTAGCTATTTAGTACTTAAGCAATATGCCACAATAAGTATTATTTCGAAATGAAAGGTATTTTTTTTAGAGTTCTTTTTTCTCTTCAAATATATGACTTTTTTTTATAATTACTCACGATCGTGAGCAATTTTCTTTTTCGTATATGTACACGTGTGTATATATATATACATATATACGTGTGTGTGTGTGTGTGTGTGTGTGTGTGTGTGTGTGTGTGTGTGTGTGTGTGTGTGTGT
>JACXIV010000054.1:0-73497 GCA_014737475.1 Bombus confusus | reverse complement strand
TTTTTCAGTTTCCTAAGCATACAAGAATACAAATGGTATGAACTTTGCCATCGAGCAAACAGTGTTGTTCCTCGATGCTTCCACCTTGTACGTTTAAGTTAAACAAAGGCTGTTGTTAACACGCACCAGGGTATATCTTCTGTTCATCCAGAAACTTAATATTTTACTCCTGCTTTCTTCATTTGATAATTTAAAATTATAAATAGTTACCATTAGAAACAATAGAAAATGATCAGCTTTTTTTTGTTAAAACGTTAAAGTGTCTTTTTTGTAATACAAGTTTGGCTCCGAACACCATCATTATCACACTATACGCTTAACTCTTCGTTGGGTTACACCGCGATTACATTTTGTGCTTTAAAAGTAGTATCACTAAGAAGGTACTATTCTTCGTTCGTATATACAAATATTACACAGGCAACAGATAAATTACCTAATACCATAGTATCTTCATTGTAATAACAAATATCCACTTATGACCTGCTCTTTGTACCATCCTTTATCAATAAGGAATATCCTTTGTTTCAAGAATCTATGGAATAAAATGCATTAGTTTGCGCTTGAATCATGCATGCGAAAGGCGATTAGAGTACACCTTTTAATGGACAAATTTGTAAGAATATGAAGAAATATCTGTATGTGTATGTTTATCTATGCGTGTGTATAGTTTATCAAGGACATTACACTTATTATTAAGCTAGTAATATTCAATACTTTCATGAATCTCAGCTATATAAATATTTTAAAGTGCTTTTTATTTAAATATTTTAATACATATCCAGCCGACAACTTTCAAATACTTATACATGAAGTATCAGTCGATGATAAATTCCCGGATGGATATGTTCCAATCATTCAAGTGTTGCCTTAAACAACGATCTAGAAATCTCGACTACGACGTGACTTCTTCCTTACGTTTCCTTATTGTCAAGTATGGTAACAAATCACATTTAAAACAGATAGAAAGGAGCATGTGCAATTAATATTCTGTACAAGAAAACATGACAGTGGAAGAATTAATTGAGCAATATGTTCATGGCTCTATAAAGGCAGTGTAAGAGATTTTCTAGACAATGTGTTAAATGATTTGTAATGTAATGTTAAAAGTTAAACGACAATCTAAGGTAACAATGTTCATTAGAATAAAGTACACATGTTAGCGGAAGTATACCATGCGGAACAGTGTTGATAATTTAACACTTGAGTCTTTAAAAAGCCATCAAGAATATATATAAACAATAAAATTGCCAGTCAAATCGTTATAAACGATAACCGTTAATTTAACACAAACTATAAAACTCTTAATAAAAGAATTTTATACTTTTTTAATGGAGTTATTTTAAGCACAGTCTAAATTAATGTTTTGCTAACGAATAAATCAAGTTAATTAATCCATCTTTTTTTTATCGTTCCTAACAATTCATCCGCCAATATATTTGTCTAAACGTTCACGACTTGAACTAGAGTAAAGAATATCTTTTCATATTAAATTATGTACACACACATTCTCTCTCTACCTGCCCTATATATGTTAATTAAATCAGACTCAAATTTCAATTATACCTAGGACTTAGTTTGCAAAGTAAAAGGTGACTTAGAGTTGAAATGGTAGTTAAATTTTTACATATTTAATCAATTGGCCGCGATCCAGCCATTTGCTACCAGATAATGTAATATCTTACTCTCTGGTTCCGACTGAGGTACAACGCCTGATCTCCTATTACCATTTAGATATTCCTGCAATCATATAATTTATGCGTACAAATAATGTGTATATTTGAAGAGCCAACGATAAGTACGTTCGCCTAAGATCTATTTACGGCTACGACAATATCCCTGATATCAAACGAAATTGTGTCATTACTAAAGAAAGCTTTTGAAAAGAAAAGTTATGAGGTAATGGTCAAATATGAAATGAAAAGATATGAAATAACTAAATTATTTTATTATAATAAATGTAGCAGTTTTCTATAAAAACACTACGATAAATTAAGTAGCGCGACATGCCTTATTTTGCAACGAGTTTATTTTTGACAAAAAATAATTTATTTAATTAAAAACTTACTTGCAACAACAACGTCTTTTGTGTTAAATACTGCGTTGGCTTCAAATCAAGTTGAAGACACAGAGACTTTTCTTGTTTTGTTAATAAATGAGCCGCTGCTTCCATTTCTATATCCCGTCCCTCTGAGTCCTCCGTTGTCGCGCAAGATTTTCCGGAAATAGCCGCAGTATAATTCTTTTCTGCGGCAAAACTGGAGCTGGTAGAATGCTGGCTGGAACAATTTGGATTGTTATCCGGCTCCACCCACTGATTGGCTGGAGTCGTCATCCGATTGGGATTGGTTTGATTGATTGAGAAGCTGCTGCTGGGTAAGTCTTTTGCAATGTACTTTCGGTCGGTGGAAGAGTAACTTTTTTCTTCTTCTCTGCAAGGTATAATAGGGGACAAATTTACCTTTGATTAAAATCACCTATTTTAGTGAATTTAATCGTTAGCGTCATCTTCATAAATTAAGGTTGTTGAAATAATCTGTTTTAAAATAGTCCCGTACCTTTTTTTTGAGGTGTGGCGGTGTATTGGTGTGGACGGCCCACTGCTGCCCTAAGTGAAATGCAAACTGATACAATCTGTTCACAAATGCCTGGCAACACGCACCACAAACAATGGAATTAGTGAAAGAAGAAGCAAAAGCTAGTGTATGCGGTATAATTAAAACTCTGTATTTCGTATTCGCAAGTTTACTTTTATTGAAACCTTTTATAATTAGTAATATATTCTCGTATCTGTTGTATTATTCGACCGATACATTTGTGTTAAACGCATGTGAATTTTTTCATAATATATTTTATGTAATCGTAAAATGAATAATAAACATATTAACCCCTTGCACTACCATTTAACTCGGAAGAATCCTGGCGCAAACTATGCGCCCGAATGGTCGAGAAAGGAACCGAAGTGGCGGAGACAGAGTGTCAGAACTTGAAATATGAAATCTGTGCGACTGAGTGAGAGATAGCCGCACCCGTGTTTAGGAAAAGGACCCCATGCAACACATTCATACTTGGCCCTAGATTAAGACCACGAGTGAGACTTGTGATAATTACGTTTGACATGAAATTAGACCACGAGCCTGATTCGTGATATTCAGATTTGGCTCAAAATTCTCATCGCGAGTCAGACTCGTCAGAGTAATGCAAGGGGTTAAATAACAAAACATGGAGAAACATAGAGAAGAAACCTAAGAATCCTTTAACACAGAAATAATGATCGTCAATGTTTACTTTTATAAAATATGTTTAAAACGTATTAGAAGTATAAATATAAATGATAAAAACAGATATTTTTAATAGTCCAAGAATTCTACTAGCTTTTACGAATGTATATTTATAAAATGTACTTTGAGATTCGAGTAGATATACCTGATATTACACAATAGAGTATAAAACAAAAGGTATATCATCCGAAGAAAATTTCAATCACCATTGCAATGTGGAAAAAGTTAATAAATATGTGGATACACATACTTACAGATTTCTTTTCATGCCAGTGATCCACTGCATCATTTTGTCCCTGAGTTTGTGCCATCACTTGTTCGAAATGAGCGCATTCTTCGTGTCTTGTAATACCATGATCTCGATAACGATACAATTCTGAAAGACGTAATCGTAGCTCTCTTTCCCTTTCAAGATTTGTTAGAAACTGTTCGTATTCCTGTGCTGTGTAAAACTGTGCAAATACTCGCATCCTGTCCCTAAACTCTCTGTAAATTACAAATTTTCTATTAAAGTATCGCTCAAAATAAAACTAATAATAGTAATTATTAATATAAAAATAATAATAAACTAGTAATAAGTTACTGTTGTTAAATAATGGTCAAACATACTTTTCCTCCTTTGATTGTTTTCTCTTCACCGTCTTATCTTTTCTAGACAAAGCAAAAAACGCAGAAACAAGCTGGTAATCCCGTACGACTCTTTTTCGTCGCGCTCTCTCTCTTAAATTATTGGTATACATGTCAACTTGTGCAAGTTTAAGTGCTATGTCCAAATCATCATCTTCTGCTGGGTTCAAGAACAATGAAGAAACAAGTGACTCTGCTTCATGGTTATAATCCTATAAAGGAAATTTTAATATTTTAGTACAGGTATAACGTAATACAAAAGGTAAGCGTGTCACGTGATTTAAAACATACCCTTTCAAAATCATCTCGTTGTGGCATATATCCCAGTTGTGCAGCTTCCTCTGGAGTGATATCCAAAGGTGGTAACCGAGATGTGAGATCAGGTGATAGAGGTCCATGATCTGACTTAGTTTGATCTGTAAGATTTGGTTTATAGCTTTCTGTAGGAGGCCATGTGTGTTTTCCAATATTGCCATCAAGGTATCTGGCAATATATTCTTCTTTTGCTTCTGTAAGGCAAAAATAAATTAAGTACTGATATTATTAGTAAAAGATTGATATTTAATTAATTTATTAATTAGCTTGAAACACAAGCATGCCTCTTTTTTTAAAATTGTCATAAAATTACCATATAATATAATGTAAGAAATTTCAGTATAAAATCACTATACCTTCTGGTGAACGTGTTTCGATATGTTTGCTAATGTCTTCCCAATTTCCAAAACCAAATTGCTCAATGGCATCCAAAAGTCTAAGTTGTTCCCTAGCAGTCCAGTTTCCTCTACCATTGAATATACTAATGGTACCAGAATCCTATGGTGATAAAAAATTATTAATTTCTTAAATGTTATTATATGAAAAAATTATATTTCACGTTTAAAAGTGATTAGTATTTACCATAAACTGATAAGAGTGGTCATTTTTATGTGGGCCAATTTCAGCTCCAGCGGAAAAACACTGTGATATTTAAAAATATTAGTTTCTTTCGAACAATTCTGAAGTTTGTTGTGGAATGTTGATGTTTTCGTATCGCGTCAACGAAACTGACGTACATAGTATAAACGCGTGTACGTGCCTCCACGTGATCACCGGTTTCATTCAATTCGCGAAGTAGTAAGGTAGTTACAGCATAACTTGTTCCACAAAAAAAGGGTGGGGACTAAAAAAGAAATCTCAACACGCAAAATCCAGTAAAGTCAGAAGGAAAGACGAAGATGTGACAGAAAGTGAGGGCGAGGGGCGGGAAAGGAAAGGGGCGGGGAAGAAAGGAGACCTGAACACGTGATCGGGAAACAAGCGTTCACTCGACTCACCTGCAAACAGAGGTCGAAATCCGGGCATTCTACACATCTGACACGTAGGCCCGAGATGTCCTCTTGACAATAGGTGCAGTTGTATTTAGCATACAAATCTGAAACCGAACAGTCGTAATACATTATATCGCCAATGATAGTTCGTTCGAGCGCCAATCAATATTTCGGCCATCGACGAAAATACATACCCGCCATTATTGTCCTGCAGGGTTCTTCCAGAACGATCCGGATGACGTCACCGCATGCCAAAAAGCAATAAGTTTACGTATCACGTACACTGAACGTGCAAGCTTGACCCCATTTTTTCCGCGAAATCGTACGAAAACGCGGAAAAATCCTGGTGCGCCCGCCTGGACGCTCTAATTATCGTGCAAGCGTAAACTCGTTAGAAATCTGAATGGAAAAAATGTTGTTTACGACTGTTGCGTCGCGAAACGAGTACGCATGCGTTTCTTCTCCTACCATCTAGGTAAACTATGTTTCAGTTTCGCCAACTGTGTAATAAGAAAATTGCCCTCTTCCGCAAGCCAAACATAATTTATCCGCGCGAATTCAAATAAAGCAACACTGTTTTAGCATCTCAATTTTTTTCGTTTATATAAAGTCGGACATCGTGCGTGAACATATAAAATATATATCGAATAGAACAACAGATTAATACAACCCCGGAAATACGATAAAATGTCGGCTGTAAGTAAATATTTTTGAAAACATTTTTTGCTTTTTTTTCCGACAACGTATCGACTTCTTCTTCTGTTGTATATTATATAAACATTACATTATAAATTTATCATAATGAAAATATTTACGTAATATGCTTTTTGAATGTTATCAGATAATTCGAAACATATAAAATTATATTTGTAGATTGTTCAGTTAAAAGCCTTTTGTAAGAACATTATCTTATCACATCGATCAATTTACATGGGGAGTCTACGTTTAATTTCTGATAAAAATTTACAGAAATTGAAATTAAAGCAAGCAAAAATGCAGGTCTAACTGATTTTAATATAAATATAAAATGATATGATGTATGATAATTAAATGAATTCCGTGTAATTTATATATAATTATTTTCCATTTATTTAAACAGTGTGAAGATAATCTTCCTGTGTATTTGAAGTGTGGTACACGAGATAAAGTGTTATATTGGTTCATTGTATCAGCTACTGTATGTTGTACAATAGAATCACTTAGAGAAATAAAGACATTACTCGATAAATATTCATAGAATTATAAGGAACGAAATTTTATATTGTAATAAAAAAAATTTATCATCGATTAATTGTATAATCTTCTTTAATAAAATCTTTAATTGTAATTTGGCCATATTTGATTATCAATGATTGAAATAGTAATATTAGGTATTAATTTACAGCTTTGATATTAAATTACTTTTACTTATTGCAAAATATTGATACATAGTACGTTATACATGTATACATATAATTTTTTAATATTTTACAACATATAGAATTTGGAAGAGATTTTAAGGCACTTGAATGCTCTGCAAATACCAATATGGAAATGAGTGTACTTTCTTTTTGTGATAAGCTCTATCTGATGAGGATATGATTAAAGAAATATACTTAAGTAACATAAGATACAGTAATGTCTTAGCTACGACAGGAAAAGCACAGCATATGAGAAAGCAAAATTTAAATGCTAGGATAGGAAAGAGAAAATAATGAGACTATTATCGTAAGGCAGCTTAGCAAAATTGTAAACAGTCAAGGGTAAATAATAGAATTATGTTCTTTTTTTTAAACATGCATTGGTAAATATTAGTTTTCTATCAAATAATATAATGTATAGATAAATATGTCAACATCTAAATATATAAAAAATTAATAAGATATTTTTACAATACACAAAGAAATTATTATATACATACATGTTAATGTTAAATATGTAAACTTCTACTGTTAAATATCTAGATTTCGAATTTGAATTATTGTTTTTAACAAGTATACATACAAAATAACAGTTGTGGCATCTTTGTGATACTATATAATAAACAAATGCTTTATCATTTTTCAGTGTTTCTGGATATTTTAGGCAATAACACAGGAAAAATAAATTTCATCTTTTTTCCGTGTTGGTAATGCATGAGCATTAATTAAGATATACATTTTTGTTATCACAGAACGACGTATTTACAGTTTACTATAATTATATAACCGTACTATTAAAAAGCACAAAATAATGAGTTATTTCAACATTCAATTTGAGCTATTTCTCATTTTTTTTTGCATCATTTCATCTTTTTCGTTGGAAGCATAGTCATTTACTACAGTGTTTGAAACACTATTACTAGATTTTTGAGCATTTATGGGGACATTTTTGTTATTGGCATACGTAATAAAATACCTTTCTTGTAAAACTTTATTTGTACCTGGGCTTGAGCCATCATTTCCATTAATATTTCGAATGATTTTTTCTGCTTTTTCTGTGTTATATATCTTTCCTTCATTATTATAATTCTGCATTTTTGAATTTTTCGGAGATTCTGTTGGAAGCTGATGATCGCCTACTGCCAGTTTCGGTAAAATTTGTGGTTTAGGTTTACCATTTTTATTTTCAAAAGTGTTTATAGTAAATGTCTTACTTTTTTTTCTTCGTTGTACTAAATTTTTTAAAGCTTCACTAAACTGCATTAACGTTTCTGCAATTGGTCGTTCCATGTATGTAGCTTCAATCTTTTCAAATAGATCATCTTCCTCTGAAGTTAATTCGCTTTTTATTTGTTTAAACTGATTTATTATATCCCGTAGACTTTCTTTGGCATCTTTGATTGTTTTTAGACCTCTTTCTGTCATAATATCTATACTTAGTAAATCTTCTGCTTTTTTGGTACTTGATTCTGTAGGTTGTTCACTATATTTAACACCTAGTTCCTTTTTATCTATTTCTGAATCTTCATGTACAAAATCTTTTTCGAATTCTTTAAATTGATTGATTATATTTCTGATGCTTTCTTTCATATTAAGTGGTTTGCGTTGATCTGTTGTTTCTTGGATTACCGCAGATTTTTCTTTTAGTTCTTGCTTTATCATAGGTTTTTCTTTTGTCTCTTGAATTATCATAGGTCTTTCTTTTATTTCTTTAATTATTATAGGTTTTTCTTTTATCTCTTGAACTATTGCAGGTTTCTCTTTTAATTCTTGGATCACTGAATATTTTTCTTTTAAGTCTTGCTTCGTTATAATTTTTATTTTTTGTGTTGACTCTATTTTTATTGGAATTATTCTTTTCATTTTAGCATTAATTTTCTGTGGAATTTCTGGTAATACTTTCTCGTCTATTGCATCTTTTTTTAATTTAACTGCCTCCAATTTTTCTTGAATAAGTTTTTTAACAACTTCTTTTAAAATGCTACTATCTTGTTGAACATTATCAAGCTTTAATCCTTCTTTAGCTACTTCTATCTTTTTATTTTCTTCTTCCTTTGTATCCAATTTTTGTTCGCTAATATTAGAATTATTCTCAACATCAGTTTGCAATTCAGTATTGATTTCACTCATGATATCATTTTGTAGCTCTGGTATGGTCTGTAGGTTTTCTTCGTTGATTGATGTGTTTAATTGTGACAAGTTATTCTCAGATATGTTATTAGGTAACTTTTCTGTGCTTAATGGTTCAACGAGTTCGGTAGGATCGTTTGTTTCGTTATTTAATTCATCTTCTGGTACTTCTACATCTAATATATTTACATCATTAATATTTAATGGTTTTTCAAATTGCTCTAACGACTCCATTATTTCATCCAATATAGGTTCCATATCTTGTACAGTGTCATTTATGACGTCCTTGCTGCCTATACTTTTCTCTGTAGCATTTTCCTTTGACTGTTCCAAAACTGTCTGCAGTGTTGCTTTCCGAGGATCATATCGTATATTAGGCTTTCTTTTCATGATAAATATAATTGGTCTAGTTTTTATCCTTATTGGTGGTAACATATTATAATTTAATGCTATATGAGAAAAACCATCTACAGAATCTAAGATATCGTGTGTTTTAAGATATGGTTTTATATTGGGTGAGTATTTACTTTTGGCTTCCATTAAAAGATGTGTAAATCGAAGCATTTCAGGACTGTCAATAGTCAAATTTTCTTGTTTTGAATAACTGGAAGTTAATTAATCATAAATTAGATTATACTATTATTTGTGTCTAAAGAAATTTATCTTTAGCATATTGTCATTTTAGAGAGATTGGTCATTTTATTACTACTTCAAACAGTTCTTTATAAAACTTACATCCAAGAACTATTTGTTTGTGTAAATCTTGAAACTCCTGTTTGTGCAGTTAGAACATCAATGTGTATATGCACTGGGTTGATAGAATCTTTTTCGAGTCTATGTAATTTCGCAATAGCTAAACCACCAGGATAGTTAGAACCAGCGACACATAAAAGAAACATAGAAAATAGAGTATTTAAAACTAGATGGCCTAAAATGATTAGTGCTAAAATTCCATTCCATGGACTTTTTCCTCTGTTTTCCCATCTAATTTAAGAAAACAAAGAGCTGTATAATTATAATTTCAGACATTTGAAAATTCAAAGTAGCTCGAAAAGCAAAATTAAATGTAAGCTACTTACATCCTATGACAAACAGCTGCAGCACTAACATTTAGCAGTGGAAAGACATATATGATAAACCTCAATTCTTTATGTGGTAAAAATGAGAATAATGCAACAAATGCAATACCAGGAACTGTTAATGCTCGAACTCGTGCATCCCATAACATACCCAAAGGTATTAAAAAGTAAGATAAACCTAACCCACGAGGCAGAGCTGAGTAAAAATACCATAAGAATGGCGATGTCTGTTTTTATGTTAAGTAATACATATACTTTAAAATTATCATTTTGAATAAATACATTTAAAAATAGTGACTATGATAAAGGATACACCCCATTCACTGCTTTTATTAAGGATAGTGTTAAAGTAAAATACTTCCCCTTCAGGCCATAATAATCGTCTCCAAAATATAGAGTCTACTGTGATCGTTAGCGTTAGAAAAAATATACCAGCCGGAATCGCAATTTTAAACAGTCTAAAAAATGATTAATTTTATGAAGCTTTTATTCTAATGATTTATATAGTTTTAATAGATGAATGTTTTCTATGTTACGAAATTATTTTTAATCACTTTTCTTTTCTACTTTTAACAATGGCATAAGTCTTGCAGTTTATCAAATTTATGTTTAATTTAGTTATTTTTGACAGAAGGGTTTCGTTATGTTAATAAGTTTTATAAGCAAACAAAGCTTACAAATCAGTGCAGTTTTGCAGAAGGTTCCTTGATGATTCTAATCACTTCTGTATGCAATGTTACAGCCATACTAGGAATCAATGGTCCGCAATATAATATGTAAATACCTTAGTATGGTTAGTTTCTTGTTGGCTATATCGTACAGAAGGAATAATCCCAGTAGCATGGCAAGTTCTGCTCTGAATATTATTATTGCTGCTGCAGATGACCAAATAAAAATCATGTGATTTTGTTTCAACCATCCATATAAAGCCAGTAGTACTACAATATAGATATGACATACAACTAGTAATTATCATATAAACCAATAAATAAAATACGCATAATATTGAATTTAAATTACCTAGTGGCATAGCCATTATATTTGGCAATGGACGACTTAGGTAATACATAAAGTGGTATTGTGTCACAGTAATTGCAACAAGCCATTTTGTAAATTGGGAACCAAATATGCTTTGTAAAGCGTCTTTATATAGCTTCAATGTACCTATTACTAACAAGCCCAATGTTGCTCTTACTGGAAAAACACGATACTAATTATCTTTTTTTAATGTGATATGTTTTATAAATTAAAGATTTAATATCAATAATAAGACAGAAGCTGTGTAATGGATGATATTAATTAACTTACCAACATATTGAGCAAAAAATTTATTAAGTTGCAAATAATTAATGATTGCTATTAATGGCGATGCCAAGCCTGATATTATAATTGGTCCTATGAACGATCGTGGCACAACTCCAGGAAATTCATGATGATCATACTATCATAGAATAAGAATATGTTACAAATGATTAGTTATTTGTCTTTATATTCTTTTCTAATGAATATATGAATATTTTTTTGCACAAATGCTCTAAACTATTTGATTGTCTTTTTGGCTACCTTTTTGGTTATGTTTTTGGCTATATATTATCATAGTATATTATCAATGAAGATATATAATTTCAAAAATTTTGTTAATATACTTTCACTTTAATGAAAGCAGAAATTAATATGTTAGTGAACTTTTAAAGCGTGCAGAAACTATATCAGCTGATCGTAAGTTTATAAATACACGTATCTGCTTCTAAATATAATGTCTAAGTTTTTGCGTAATATCTCTTTGATTGTATGTCAGCAACCTGTCAAGGCAGGAAGACAAATATTCTCTCCCTTATTACTACTTATTTAATTCTTAAACACTTGTCTACTAATATCATATAGTTGCAATAAATATTATAATAATTACCTGCGACAGGTTAAAACCATGGTATAAAATGTCGTGCATAGCCTGTAGATTGAAACTTTCTTCCACTTTTGTAAATGGACAGTACAATAAATGTACTAAAGCCACTAAGATAATTAAATGATCCATTCTTTTCTTCTATACGTGCAACGGGCTCAAAAACATTGTAAGACTTCGCGTTTTAATCATGACAATCCAACGAACAGAGACGACTTTTGAAATACATATTTCTTGTATCAACCGGGAATATCACGTCGTCTGCTCTCATGGACTCCGTCCAAATTACGTATGTACTTTCATTGCCAACATTCCAGGTTTGATATTTCCTTAAATTTCCTAGAATTTCGTCTTAATTCACTATAATCTTTTCTTGTCAAGTGCAACAGTTTTTCGGCATTTTGCAGATCAGAAAATCCGACAAGTCTCGTAGTACTTTAAATACAATGTCATATTTAACATAATTGAAACGGTAGATATGTTGCGTCATTATTATTCTTTTTACTAAAAAGTTAGTTTATTAGCTGCCAGTAATTCATTATAACAATAATGTTACAATATTTTCGTTTATTAGGAAGATTAAGCGCCATAAAAATGTTTCTTCGTTCGGCGTGGCAATCTGTTTCGATGAAAACTTACAAAATAAATCACAATATTTGTAATATTAATCAAAACGGCTTTTATTAATAATTAGTTCGTCAGTTCTAAACAACGTTCACTAATTACATACGGTTATTAGACGAAGACAATACGTTCTTCGTTTTGGGAGGATCGATTACAATGCTGACAAACAGCCATACAATAATTCGCTACTGTTTTAGTAGAAAAAGATACAGATGCGTGTAAAGTAAGCGTTTCAAAATATATGTTATAAATTTTCACAATGGGATGCCGTAAATTTGAATTTCTGTCAAACGGACAGTTATTAGTTCGTGATTTTTTAATTCGCAAAATAAACAGCGGACGTATATGTATATATTATTATTTCTGCGCATCTTCTGTCTGCATATTGTTTGGAAAAATAACGATCAAACATTTTCGTTCGTTTCGCTACGTACAATACGTATATACAGTGTGTAGAGAAAATTCGTACTTTATTTTAGTATAATCGGAAAATACATTTGTCCCAAATACACGCAGGAAACCCATAGATTTCAAGCTGCGGATACAAATCGCTTTTACATTCGTTTCGCGCACATGTCCGATAGATGACGTTGGTCTTCTGCGACATTTTGTCCCCATTTATATAAGATGCCATGCAACATTTTTGAAGGATTCCACAATCAACGCGACGCTCGTACAAAACTGCATCGATCGCGCGGACAAGATAGACACAAGGCGCCTCGTGAAAGCTGCCTTCCATTCAAACTATCGTAATTACTATGTCTATCGTTTCTTACACTTTACTATAAATACATATATATATATAACGTCACACCTCAAGCTACGATATAATTTAATCTTGCGTTCGGCTCTTCTTTTCTTTCTTTTCAAATTTTATTCCAAGTTGATTTTTTCCTCAAACAAACACGCTTTTGTCTATCTTGTTCCCGCTCGATGTACGCGTACGAGAAGATCCTTTAGCAGAAACGACTCCGGCGGAATTAACGCCTTGGTTTCGGCGCTCGCGAGTGTATCGGCTTATTGTGCAACATATGCTCGCACTTGGGAATGTGACGCTCGGCGGCGGCCTTGTTGAATTTTCTGCCGCAGTGGGGACACTGAATGTAATCGCAGTTATCGCTAACCGGCGGCGGTGGCAAATCGCTGAGCTTGCCCCCTGCGGCCAGGTGTGCTTGCACTTGCTTGGCCGAGCGTATGGCGTTAATGAAATCCTCGTGTTTGCGCCGCCAGTTTGACTTTATCTCCGGCTTCTTCGATTTCTGAAACATGCAAAACCACAAACCGTTTCATTCCTCTGGTTCGATATCGCTCGTCTGACTCTCTCTAAAAAAAAAAAGCAGACTTGCCATTAAAAAAGATTGTTATTTGTTTGAAGATTGTTAGGATTGCGACTAATATTATTTGAGAATTACCGAGACAACTTGAATATTGGATTAAATATTATAACAATTAATACACTGTGGATGGCTGACGCCATTCTTCAGAATTAATCGACCAAGAAACTAATTGACTAGCAATTACCAATTACTTTTACTGATTTGCTAGTTCTACTATTAAATCACTCTATTCAATCTTCTTCGCTCGATACTTAACGTTTTCTCCAAATACACTGCATACTATCGCTACTCTTACATTAGTCTTGTCGTTCGACATTCTTATTTTTTCAGAACGAATCGAATTAATTTTCACCGCTGCAATTTAGTTGAAATTTGGTTCGTCCGAAGCTTCAACAAGAAGTACTGACCTCCACCTGTTTCTTAACAAGTCCTTTCTTCACGAACGGTTCCAGGTCCGTGCCTTTTACGCGATACATCATCGTATCGAACTGTTTCCTCTTCTTCTGCGTCGTCTTCGCGCAAATTTGCTCGTGAAGGGTTACCCGATCTTGAGCGAAGCGGCGGCCGCACATTTTGCAAGGAACCAGAGCGTCACTGTAACACCTTTCGAAAAGAATTCGATGAGATTTGAAGAAAAACGCAGAGATACCTTCTCCTGTAGAGAAAATCGATGGGAAAGTTGCTTGAACTCGCAAGATTATGTTCCACGCGAGCGATTCTAAGACAGCAGGATAACGAAATATTTTCTTCTTCGCTGAGACGTGTTGATGTCTCGTTGGTTCATTCAGAAATCGTTTGGCGATCATTCGTAACTGGTAAAACTACTTCGGAACATACATCAGAATTATTTTCGTCGTTGCAGACGCCACATTTTAACGATTTCCCTTAGCCGAATTCCGTCTACTCACAGTGTGCAAATTTATCGAGCAAAATGGGATGTTACAAATGGAAAAACAGGGACAAGTTTAGGTGCTGCGAGATTTACGATCAGATATTTCCGTGAAATATTTGTCCGAGGTGTTAGAAGTTCCGTAATCTCGTAACAGGAAAACCAGTTACTCTAAAAATTCTTACGTCGTGGCCGCGGCTGCTGCGGGTCTGCTGCCAGCTGATCCTTTGTACGCCGTTGAGCCGGAAACTGGCGTCTTTGCTCTCGAAGCCATTTTGCTTCTGTGACCGGAAGTCTGACCTTGCATGGGGCTACCAGCAGATACGGACGAGACCGATGGTGGCCGCGTTGATTGCATGGAACTGACCTGTTTCTAATCAATGGAAATTTTTTAATTTTTGGTTCAATGTAACGTTTTCGATTTTGCTGGAAAGATTGCGAGAATGGGAGAAGGTACATTTTTAACCGGAAAGTTTCAGAATAATTCAGAGAATTATATGTATATTGTATATGTATGTATATTATGTATATTAGAATGTATATTAGAATATCACAGCTAGTTAGCTAGAACTCTACTATTAATATTAGAATCGTCAATTGTAAACTGTTTAGAAATAGAACAATCTTCTTCATTGACAATTTGGTTAACGGTCTTTCGCTTCAGAGGCACTCTAATGAAATATCGTTTGCGTATGTTGCTTATAAATAATATAATAATAAATTAAATATATTTTATAAATTGATATTCATGATTTTATAAAGAAAATTAATAGTAAATTTCTCTCTTATATAGCACGAGGACACTGCTGTCGCAAAATAGATTATTTTTCTTGGCTGTTTGCGATACTTTTGCCTCAATAGGCAGCCAGTAAATTGGTAATTTTTTACACGCGTCGCTGTTGCAGCAAACGAACCATACGAGAGAAGATAAAATGAGAACGACAGAGGAGAAAGTAAAAGCAATTCGATAACTTTTCGATAAGAATAATAAGAATAATTAAGAAATTTAAAGAAATGATTTAATATTATAATCTAATGTAATCTAAATATAATAATCTGATATCAAGAAATTTATCCGATGATACGAAATGCACGAAATACCTGTTCACGCTACTGTTTAATTTTGTTCTTTAAGATTTAACAAGGCGACTGGAGAATTTCGCTGCTGCGAATATTTTTGGATTAGTTAGAAATTGCAGAAAGAGGAATCCATGTGCAGCGAAATCGCTGGATTTCCCGGGTTAAATAATGTCAAAGGGCACCAGACATTTTACTCTCTAAAGCTTTCCGCTTACTTCTCACACACGCAACTTCAAGCTGTCGCAGAAAAATTGCACACGATATTCGACTGATCATTTAGAAATAAATTATTTTTATTATGGGCTGATTATTTAGAAATAAATTATTTTTATTACAGACTGATTATATTGAAATTATTCTCCACGACGAAGAGTAGATCATTCGCAGACGAATTATGTTTACAAATTGACAGAATGAACGCGTGTGAAGTTTCTTTCTTGTGTCGCGTCTAGCTATCCGAGAATTGCAATAGATACTTTAAGGACACTTTTATTGAATTTTATTACATTTTATCCAAACTGCTACATTTTTCATATATTTCTATAACATAAATTTCGTCTGATTTTAGTAGCAAAGATAAGGACACTTTTTCATAGAATGAAACTATCGACGCGAGTGTAATTATTTTTTCGTCCTTAAGATTTCTTACATTTCTGGCACACCGGATATAAAAAGTATGCACTTTCCCAACTTTTTAGAGAAAATAAATATTAACAATTGCGTTACGATGAAGTTCTCTTCGTGTCTATATGGCTCGAAATGGACGTCATATTTTAGAAGATATTACAAAAAAAAAAAGAAAAAAAATACACAGTTATGAAATATTTGGTTCTAAAAATTTCCAAATTTTGCTACCTTCGTGCAGTTTACACTTCTCACGAATAAAGTATTCCAAAATTTGGGAAGAAGATGCAGTGCCATGAATGCTGGACTTTATCTTCAGAATATCTCGTAATCTTCGAACGAAATTTGACAAAATCGTTTATGTTTCGCGATATAACGTAAAACGAAGCTGAAGATTAAACGAACAAAAATGTCCCTCTTTCGAAGTCCGCAGCAAATTAAATCATCTTTTAAACTTGTGTTTCTCGTTGTGAAAAATATATGAACTCAGCGCGTTAATTTTGATATTTAACAGCTGTTTCTTCATCTCTACCTGTTCTAAATCTATTGCTGCACACTGTCTACCAACTCATTCAAAGCAAATGCTATTCTTTTTGTTAAATTCAACGATATCTCCTATAGGTGGCTTCTTCCGATCGTAAACTCTGCCCAGAGGCTGCCGATTGGGATTTCCGAAATCTCGAAATTACTTTTCCCTACCGGCGGCTGTCCGAATAGCAGAGCACTGTCTCGCTGAAAAATTGTCTTTTCGCCACCTGTTTCAAGCACGTAAGCGTAGCGTTCAATTTATCTTCTACGACGATCTTTTTCGAAACGATTATCCCTGAAAGCAATTTCACTTAACGTATCCACGTAACGTAGCCACGAGCAGCGGTCTCTTGGAAGCATCGGAGAAATAAATCTGCTCGAGTCTATAATTATTCGCAGCACCGTATCTGAGGCAACACGAACGTGAAAAAGGAGCGAGCAGGTTGAACATCTGAAACTCATCGCGCTATGACCAACCACGACAACCTGCTCCAATCTGCCGCCTGTTACGTTGTTACGTCAAAACCTTCGTTTCGCTACAAGATTATTAACCCAACTCGCTGTGTATCGAGCTTGCGTTCCTTTTATTTCATTTATTTTACAATTATTTTTATAATCTGTTGAAGTGGTTAACGCTTCTAAGAAAACTCTACATCTGTGCTGACTAATTTTCTGACTCACTAAAGCCATCGACAGGCCATAGACAAAAGACAACCGCATGGCAACCATAGACAAAAGACAGGCAACGATGGCTTCGGAGTTTTTCAGTTACCAGGTAACACTGCTAGCGTGCGGATCTGCACCAGCTCAAACTGTATTCATATTTATACAAACATTTCTTTGTTAAATATATTTTCCTATCTTACGATTTATCCACGCGCTTTTATATATATTCTATATAACCCATAACCACAACGTAATCGATCAACGGCCAGATGCTCACCTCGGTGGACTGTTTTCGTAAGAGCGGTTTCCGCGCGAGTGGCGCGTCGTTTTCTTTCGGCGGTTGCTCGTCCAAGTCGACGACCAAAGCGTCGCTTTTCTTCGTGGGCGAGTCGTTATCGTATTTCGTTTCGGCAGTTTGATCTCGTAAATGCACACCATTCTCCAGAATAGCGCTATCCACCACGTCCGCCGATTTCTTCGTAGTAGTGCTCGTCGCCTTCCTGTTTCCAATTGGCTCCGAGCCTTTCACGGTCGTTGGCCGTCTCGTCGATCTTGTGTCTTGAGCTTTCAACTCGCTCGACGCACGCTGTAACAGATTCGCGTTCGTTTGAAACTGACACGTTTGCAAGTTACAACGAAGGAGATTGTCGTAATACCATGTTAACCAGTCAGCTGTTCTCGACGAGTATACTCGTCACGAAGAAACGTACAGACGAGTCCCCTGAGTAATAAAATTCGGAAATGTAACAGTCGTTTCATTACAACTGAGTTCTAGTTTGTAACAGCTACACTACTCTGTGCTCGACGAGTATACTCGTCACGAAGAAACGTACTGACGAGTCCTCTGAGTAATAAAATTCGACAATGTAACAGTCGTTTCGTTACAACTTCATTCTATTTTGTAACAGCTACACCACTCCGTGCTCGACGAGTATACTCGTCGTCGCCTACTTTCCAGATGCACGCTTTCCAAAGTTCTGCAACAGATCGCAACAGCTAACTGGTTAATGACACTCTAAAAATTTAATTCTAATCTAAAAATTAACAATCTGCAAGTAGAAACGCCTTACCATACCCTCGTGTCCATCGAATCGTCAAAGATATTAGGTCGTCCGAAAAGCTTCTTTCGTTTCATAAGGAAACAATGGATGCACAACATTTGTCGTTTCATATTATTTTCTCGTATTACGTATGATCCGTTTTCTTCTATCAAGATAAAGATCACAACGTTCGACAGATTAGGTTTCAGCTTTGTATACCAGGTCTGTAAGTATGAAACCGGAATTTGATAGACGGCCCTAGCTGATAATGTAGTTACCGCTAAACTGCGTCATTGATGCCAAAAGTCTTTAATACAAGTTTCATACAACAGCATAGTTTGTAATAGCGTTGAACATGTGGAATTTTGTGCCTGGAAACTACGATTTGCGGATAGCATTGGTTTTCTGTTACTATTTGAAGAAAATTGCTGCAGAATCGCATCGAATGCTTGTCGAAGCTTACGTTGAGCATGCTCTTGGTAAATCACGGTGTTTTGAGTGGTTTAAATTCAGAAGTGGCCATTTTGACGTGAGGAACGAAGAACGTGGAAGACCAGCGAAAAAGTTTCAAAACAGCGAATTGCAAGCATTGTTGGTTGAGGATGACGCTCAAACGCAACAACAACTCGCTGATCAATTAAACGTGACACGAGAAGCCGTCTCCAGATGTTTGAAAGCCATAGGAAAGATCCAGAAGGTGGGAAAATGGGTTGCACATGAACCGAATGAAAGACAGCAGGAAAACCGAAAAACCACTTGCGAAATGCTGCTCGCCAGATACGAAAGAAAGTCATTTCTCCAGCGAATTGTGACTGGCGATGAAAAGTGGATATATTTTGAGAATCCTAAGCGTAAAAGATCATGGGTAGCTGCAGGCGAACCACCGACATCGACTGCAGGACCAAATCGCTATGGACGAAAGACAATGCTGTGTGTTTGGTGGGATCAGAAGGGTGTGATCTATTATGAGCTGTTAAAACCTGGCGAAACCGTTAATACTGAGCGCTACCGACAACAAATGGTCGATTTGAATCAAGTTTTGAGTGAAAAACGACCAGAATATGAAAAAAGGCAACGCAGAGTAATTTTGCTTCGTGATAATGCACCATCGCATACAGCAAAACGGGTCAAGGAAACGATCGAAGCGTTCAGTTGGCAAATACTTTCGCACGCGGCTTACTCACCAGATTTGGGGTTAGGTTACTTTGGGGTCCGTCCGATTACTATTTATTTGCATCGATGGGACACGCACTTTCTGACCAGCGCTTCGCTTCTTACGAAAATGTACGAAAATGTCTGGATCACTGGTTTGCCTCAAAAGAGCGACAGTTTTTTTTCGCGTGGCATCCACCAATTGCCAGACAGGTGGGAAAAATGTATAGCTAGCGATGGGCAATATCATTTTCATACAATAAACATGTATTTTCAATACAAAAATTCCAGTTTCATATTTACATACTTGGTAAAGATGCGTTGACATAAAACACGTGTCTGCAAAGGAAAGACACTTTTCGGACAGCCTAATATTATCTTTGCGGAAAGAAGGGAACCTTCTATGCAATCCTTGCTTACCCTGGCCACCGTGTCCGGACTTTTGGACGGCGACGCCGGGACGTTTCTTCTCGTGCGGCTCGTTTCCTTGATCGTCTCCGGGCTCGGACTTTTCGCCACCCTGGAGAAACGCATCGAACACTTTACAGACAAACGGTCCGTATCCCCTAAAGCGTGGTTGTTCGCGACCACGTTCACCGACGAAGATATCTCTTTTCTATCTGCAGCGCGATCATCGCTATTTATTCGACGAGGTTCCGATCGACCCGCTGCTTCCGCCGCGCGCAAACGCCTCGACGCGCCGCCTACGATCGTCGACGTCACCGACGCTTGACCCGTTTCACGATCCCAACTTTCGTCCTCGATGGACCTACGAATATCTTCGATCGATCTCAGTTGCTTCGTCGATGAGCAACGATCCACAGCTGTTGACGTCTTCTCAGCTTGTCCTTTGTCTATCGTCTCCGCTGACGTCTCGTCGCTGCCAGAGGATTCGAAGCGTTTGGACGCGGTATTCAGCGAGTCGCGCGTTTTCTTCCGATTGGATCCCACGCAGAGACGTTGCACGCTTCTCACGGAATCCAGGCTGCACCTGGACGCAACGCTGCCAGTCTCGGTCGCCTCGCTGGAGCCAGCGTGCTGGAAAAGCTTGCGCTTGCACGACAGCGACCTCGACCTGATGGCAATCCGGGCGATCTCTATTGAGTCTCTGGCTTTCTCCAATTTTTTCTGCATCCGCGTTTCTTGCGTTCCGGCCCGTCTTCCTCTAGCGGCGGCCACCGCGCTCCTGGATGCGGTCGTGGCTCTCCTCGCGCACGATCCCGAAGGTTCGCCCTTGGCGAAAAGACTTAGATTCGGTCGATCGGGCGCTTTCGGGCAAATCGTGTTCGAGTGAGCCTCGCGGCCAATGCTTCCGCCAGATTTCCTTCGTGTTTCCATCGGAATCGACTCCACGCTTCGCTGCAAGGTGCCTGGAATCGACCCAGCCTCAGTTCCGATCGAATCGAAACGTCTGAGAGCCGATTCCACCGAGTCTGTTCTCTCGTAATTCTTGGGAAGTTGCTTTATGGAAGCTAAGCCGGCCTCCGACTTTCTAATATCGATCGTCGACGGGCAGCAACTTTTCCTCGTTTCAGTCTGTTCGTCTCTGATCGCATCGTATTCGCCAACCATTTTTCCTGATCCCTCCGCCAAGTCTGATCCTCTCGTAGCACTGCGAACGAGCTGCGTGGATTTCAACATTTCTGCCTCTTTAGACGTCTTGCCTTTCTTCCTCTCGTCCACGACGCTCTGCTTCCTCGCCGTTCGCGCTCCAGCTCCTGAGATTTTGGTTCCGCCGCTTCGAGCTGCCATATCAGTTCCTCGTGTCGAGTCACGAGCGATAGATTTGCTCGACGTTCGCGTTCTGCGCTTCGAAGGATCGTGTCTGTCCACGTTCCACCTATCAGCAAGCATCTCGGAGCTCGTCTTTCCGCTCCTGGCTCGAGTCGGACTCGCTGCTCGGCTGCGAGTCTTCGAAACGTCGCTCTCGCTCTTTCCATTCGCCACGTTTCCCTTCGCTCGACTCTGCAAGCTACGAGCACAAGCTGCAGGCTCCTTCCTCACAGACGCAATTCGCGTCGTACATCTCGAGCTACCGGGCCTCTCGTCTGCCGAATCTCTCAGCGAGTGCTCGAAAATGTTCGACTCGAGCAAGGATCCTCTCTGTTTAATTGGCTTGCGCACGGAGTACGTGAGCAACTTTGCAGCGCTCGATTTCTCGCAGGCTGTTCGCCTGCTCGATCTCGAGTAAGTGCCTCGAGACTGCTGCTGTTTCACGTATCGATCGGGCGTCGTGATTTCCCCAATCTCCGCGCCCACTTCCGCGGACCCGCAACTTTTCCATCCCGCGGCCGCAAGCTGGCGAGCAGCCGGCGTCCCAGCTCTTTCCCCAACTTTCCTGTCCGCTCTCGCCTCAGCCTGCATCCCGTTGGCCCTCGATCGTTCTTTCCAATCGCTCGATGTTCCATCCGGAGCATAATCCACCAGATCCCGGCCACTCTGACGCTGCAGCACGTCGCGAATCAGTTTCGTCGAACGTGGGACATCGGCTGATCCTCTGCGGCTGAATGTATTCGCGTCTTCGGCTCTCGAGCTGTCGTCCTTGACGCTCAAAGGACTCTTCGAAGATTTATCCTCGACGTCGCTCCATAGATTCCTTGGCCCTGCCGTCATCTCACGCGCAACTGTTCGTTTGAGCGCGTGCGGACCTTCGGGCGGCTGTTCGACGACGACGTCCGTGCAGGTCCTAGGCCTGAGGCTCGCAGCGGTGGCGGACTCTTCTGTCTTGTGACGGAAGGTCTGCGGCGTTCCTTCTCTACCTTCCACGATCTCTCGAGACCCAGGCGACGAGGCGAAACTCGCTCTCTCGTCCTTCTCGGCTCGTCCGTCAGCGAACCGCGGCTTCGTCGGACTCGGTGTTCTCGCGTCTGTCAGCAACAACGGGGACGAGCCACGAAACGTCTTTCTCGGCTCCGCGTTCCTCGCCGCTGCTTCGCACTGCTCCGAGAAAAATCGCGACACCGAGCTCCGGATGAAGCGTCTCGCCGTCTCGTCGTAGTTGTCCACCGACGATTCTCCTGTCGCTTCTCCCGGTGCCTTCGTAACGAACTTCCCGCCTTTGGCAACGAACGACGTGGGACTCTGTTCTCTCTTCTTAGAGCACGCCAACTCTGCTTTTGGTTTCGCTATTGTCTCCGGCGTGACCATCAGGACGCTGGCGGATCTGTCAGAATCCGAGCCGAAGTACTGCGGACTCACGCTGCAGCTTCTGCACGATGCTTTCGCCAAGTCTGGCGACTTTGACTCGTCAGCGCGAATAGTCGAAGCATCGCGCTTCCCAGAGGCGACTCTTCCGCTGTCGCTGCCTTTCTTCGTGCTCAACTCGACCACGTTTGGAGACACAGAGGCGGACTCGGTGCTGCTGCGGATGCTCATCGTCGTGGCTGATCTTCTGCCTTCGCGACAGGAAGATCGAGGACTCGAGCTGCGTTTTCTCGTTAGACGCTGGAACACGTCGGGTAACTTGCTTTCGCTAGATTTCGGTGAACTTCGGTACTCGGGTTTCGCGTAAGATGCCACGTATTTTCGACCTTCCGGAGAAGAAGATTCGCTGATTGTGTCGCGTTTGGGAACTGTAGCGTGTCTGTTCATCGCGTCGTTCTTGGATTTTTTTATCGTGCTATTAGTCATATCCTTTTGGTTCTTTGATTCGATTTTTAATACGGAGCTCTTACTGTCTTTCGTATAATCGGGGAACTTTGGAAGAATCGTCGAGTCTATCGCATAAGTGGTGGCTGATTTCTCAGATTCTTTGCAGAAGAATTTCGGACTGTCGCTACGCGGAGTTCTGGTCTTCGAAGAATTAGGCGACGCAGTCTTTCGATCAGCCGCGTAAGCTTTAGCGGGTCTTTCAGACTCTTTGCGGAAGAATCTTGGGCTTTCACTTCGCTGTTTAACGTCCTTTGTGTCTTCGGAACCTTCACGAATCAGTCTCTCTGCAGACTTTGGCTCGAACCCGTAAGCTGTGGATTTTGAACTGTCGCTTCGTTCCTTGGCGTCTTTTAAACCTTCCAAAGGGAATCTTTTACTCGCTTCTGCATCAATCGCGTAAGTGGTAGCTGACCTTTCAGACTCTTTGCAGAAGAATCTTGGGCTCTCGCTTCGTCGTTTAACGTCTTTTATATCTTTCAAAGAGACACGGGTTAATTTCCCTGCGAGTTTTGAATCAGTCGCATAAGTGGTACCTGATCTTTCAGACTCTTTGCAGAAGAATCTTGGGCTTTCGCTTCGCTGTTTAACGTCCTTTGTGTCTTCAGAAGGTTTGCGAGTCAGTCTTTCTGCAGGCTTTGAGTCAATCGCGTAAATTGTGGATTTTGGACTGTCGCTTCGTTGCTTGGCGTCTTTTAAACCTTCCAAAGAGAATCTTTTACTCGTTTCTGCATCAATCGCGTAAGTGGTAGCTGATCTTTCAGACTCTTTGCAGAAGAATCTTGGACTTTCACTGCGTCGTTCAAAGTCCCTCGTATCTTTCGTAGCTTCTCGAGTATACCTTACTGCAGCCTTTGAGTCAATCGCGTAAGTCTTTGCTGATTTTTCAGACTCTTTGCGAAAGAATTTCGCACTTTCACTTCGTCGTTTAACGTCCTTTGCATCTTCGGAACCTTCACGAATTAATCTTTCTGCAGACTTTGGCTCGAACCCGTAAGCTGTGGATTTTGAACTGTCGCTTCGTTCCTTGGCGTCTTTTAAACTTTCCAAAGAGAATCTTTTACTCGTTTCTGCATCAATCGCATAAGTGGTAGTTGATCTCTCAGACTTTTTGCAGAAGAATCTTGGACTTTCACTGCGTCGTTCAAAGTCCCTCGTATCTTTCGTAGCTTCTCGAGTATACCTTACTGCAGCCTTTGAGTCAATCGCGTAAGTCGTTGCTGATTTTTCAGACTCTCTGCAGAAGAATCTTGGACTTTCACTGCGTCGTTTAAAGTCCCTCGTATCTTTCGTAGCTTCGCGAGTATACTTTTCTGCAGCCTTTGAGTCAATCGAGTAAGTCGTTGCTGATTTTGCAGACTCTTTGCAGAAGAATCTTGGACTTTCACTGCGTCGTTTAAAGTCCCTCGTATCTTTCGTAGCTTCGCGAGTATACTTTTCTGCAGCCTTCGAGTCAATCGCGCGAGCGGTAGCCGACTTTACCGACTCTTCGCGAATGAATTTAGCACGATCGTCGTGATCCTTAACGTCTCTTAAAGCTTCGGGAGACGATTTCCTGGCAGTTTTTGTCGCAGAAGCTACGGCTGATTTTCCAGCGTCTTTAGAGGATAATTTGCGACTTTCCCTGTTTCGTGTCTTATCTTCAAGCGTCTTATCAAGTGTCTTATCTTTCCAGTCTATCGAGCATTTAACAGCAGACTTCTCTTTCTTCAATGTCGCAGACCTTTCGCCTCTTCGTATTCTATCTTCAAGCAAATCAGGCGATAATTTCCTCGCGGTGGCGGACTTCTGCGACTCTCTAGAGAAGAACCGTGCATTTTCGTCCCTTCGTCCTACGTTTCTCCCGGAATCCGACGATTCCGTTTTCCTCACATTTCCAGGGACCGTCGTCTTCCCTGTCGATTCGCTGCTTGCGGCGTTTTTTCCATCGTTCGATCTTCTGTCTGAAGCGTCGTGCGACCCGGTCTTGGTCATTCGGCTCCCGCTACGAAATCACAATCAGTACAAGAATATTCCACTCCGCTTACAACTTACAAGCCTGAGAAATCCTTACTTGCCGGCGCTTAGCCCTGTTAACTCTATCTTCTTGCTCTAGAATGCGGGTTTCGTTCGTTATCTGGTGTTAATCCTGCTTTGCGGTTGTGGTTAGCCGACATGAAGAAGATAGCAGAGGAAAATGAGTCAGGCGGACACGATATTTTCTAGGATTCTCCTTCGCGACAAGACAAAGCAGCTGGCTGCGATCTTCGGCCATTCGCCTCGACCGATCGGTTTTATTTTGTTAAAGAGACGTTGGTTACGCGGTAAAGCCGCGAGGAAAGCCGCGCGCAGCTTCGAACGTCGCCAATCTTTCCCTCCATTCGGAGTGTGAAAACTCGACATATGAAACGCTGCAACACGCCAATGTACATGGCGGCAGTTCAAGCACGGTCCACCGAAAGATGGCAGAAAGCGTCGTTAAACTTACTTGGCAGAATCATTTCGTTAATTCAGCATCGTCCATTTAACATCTAACACGATACTTTTTTTCGCGCGTTTAAATCGTTTCATCGCAGCGTCGAGCATCGCGTTTCTCTCGCGCGTTCGTTCCGTTGTTCAGCTGAGAAGCAACCAAGGGAAATCCAACATAAAGTGTACAAATTTCGTAATCGTCGTCTACGATATGGCTGTCGGTGCGATTAACCGTTTCGCGAGACGCTTTGTTCTCCTATTTCTTTGGTCTCTGTTTTTTTTTTCGTCGACGTTGTCTCCGATACTGCGATGGCTTCATGCTTGGCGAGTAGGCTGTTATGGTTGATGATGCAGCGTTTAATGTCCTTCGGCCGGTTTATCCTTTCTCCGATAGCTTTAATGTTAGGCGGACATATAAATTAGAGCGGGCGGATCTTCCTTCTGCTGACAGACCGGAGACGCTGCGCCTTTAGCTTTGCCGGAAACGCGCCATTTAGTTGTTCTTTCAAGGATGATCACTTCCAGGGAGCGCGTATTGTTAGGCTACTACGGTTGCGTGGCTTTAAACGAGTCGAGCCTAGTCAGCGATCGCAATTATGCAACGAGAAATTAATCGGCGGCGAAGAGGGGTTTGGCGGGGCGAAAGCAGCGACGGATTGTTAGCACTGATTGCCAATTAGCGGCCGGAGAATTCGCGTTTGTCAAGGTCCGATTCGGTCATCCAAAGACGCCTCTAAAGCTACTTGCGCGTTAACACGGTTTCTCTTTTCTACCTTCTCTTTTCTTCCCCCGTATGCATCAATTTTCTTTCTTTTTCTTCGTTTTTTTTTGGAATATTCGAAATAGGAGAAACATTTTATTCATTCGCAATTATAGATCTATTGGGTTCATGGACGAAGCCTTTGATGCAGCGGAAGAAGAAGAAAGACAACATAAGGAGGAGAAGTCAGAAGTAGCAGAAAGAAGAGAAACAGGCTGTGAACAGAGAGAATGAGAATTATAAGAAGCAATGACACAGAGACACGGTACGAAAGTGTAAAGACAAGTGACGACCTAACGCTGTCGTAGAAAACGCTCGTGACAATGTCTTCGAGAGACTAGAGATTGGCCGAAGATATCTTTGCTCGCGTGGCAGGAGTTTTTGTGTTTCACCGCACGAATTATGCGACTGTAGTAATCATACAACGGGTGATGTTGTTTTACGCGAAGCAGCAAATGATATCTCAAGCTTCCCGGTGGTACATTGAGCAACAGCAACAGCAACAGCAGCTGCACGATGTCCGGCCAGTCGACCATATCTTTAGCCATTTTACTAACGAAGAATACGCGAAATATCATACTTCATTAGAACTACCGTTTATTAGAACTTACCGCATTTATTTATTAAACAAAAATTTGTTAAAATTTGTTGCATCTAAACCGCGGATGTTTATGCAGAATTATAGTTCTGTGAACAACATTGCAGAAACGTAAGCAAAAATTGTCTTGTTTCTTAGTTAAGCATTTTACAGCAAGTATACTGAGAATATTTTATTTATCTTCATATATTTTAGAACTATCAAACATTGTCTTTTTTCTTAGTTAGACATTTTACAGCAAGTATGCTAAGAATATTTTATATATCTTCATATATTTTAGAACTATCAAACATTGTCTTTTTTCTTAGTTAGACATTTNTACAGCAAGTATACTGAGAATATTTTGTATATCTTCATATATTTTAGAACTATCAAACATTGTCTTTTTTCTTAGTTAGACATTTTACAGCAAGTATACTGAGAATATTTTGTATATCTTCATATATTTTAGAACTATCAAACATTGTCTTTTTTCTTAGTTAGACATTTTACAGCAAGTATACTGAGAATATTTTGTAAATCTTCATATATTTTAGAACTATCAAACATTGTCTTTTTTCTTAGTTAGACATTTTACAGCAAGTATACTAAGAATATTTTATATATCTTCTATTACGCGCTCACGCGTGTGCATTTTTGGCCACTAACGTTTCTCTGAAATTTCACGTTTTCTACTTTACAATTTGCCTTTACAAGCTGCACATTTGGAACAACTTTTCTAACTGTTCCTCTTAAATATGCGTAAATGCCCGCGGTCCAGCTGCAATATCGTTAGTAGCGAATTTTGTCTCCAGTAGCTGGATGATGTTTGCTCGGAATTGGAAATCGACAACGAGAACGACGCATCTTAATTGTCAACGGCGGATGCGCGGTAAACTCGCAACACCCAATTATCCGGTTAACGATACTTACTTCGCAGTTCGGTACTGTACGACGTTCTTTAAAGAAGCACTCTTAAATTTCAATCTACCTTTACCGCCTGGCATAAAATAAAATTGCGCTTCTAATGCTCCGGGCAAGGTAGTGTTCGGCTAGACAAACAGGCGAATAAAAATTTGATTCTCAGATAAACAGAACGTTTCGTAGAATTATAAAAATATCGTCGCTCGCCAGGCACGTTGTGTCTCGTCTGAGCAAGCCCCGACGAAATTAAGGTTTTCCTAAATATTTGCGGATACGCGTTCGTAAATATTGCTTTATAAATATGGAAAACTCGCCGGCAAATGGATCTGACTGGCGGCAGACACGATACCACTTATTTTTTCACCATTTAAATATAAAAATAACGTCGTTCTCGTTTCGATTCCGCGTCGCATGAAGATTCCTGCCGCAACATACCTACGTACGTATTATTGTTACCACTTCGAATTTTCTACTTTGTTTCTGGCTTTACTTCCACCTACCTGCAGGTGGATTTTGCTGGAAATACCGGGTCAGATCGTTTCTTCGGGGCAATGGCTAGGTTCTTCGTAACGTTGTTACCACGCCTCGCGTTGGCGTTTTTAAAGCGTTCCAACCTGACCTCCGCTTGAGATAACTTCTTGGTAACACTTTGTTTTGGAAGCTTGTCAGGAACATCGAGCATAAAGTCCTCGGGGAATTCCTCGCTCTCGAGGTCGTTTTTAACACGATGCTTCAACGTCTCGTCGTACTGCATCAGATGAAGTTTCGCCATCATACGATTCCTTTCCATCGTATCTTCGTCCAAAACTTCCTCGATACGTGTCTGCTCGAATGCAATTGGAATATCGATAAAAATTGTCGAGGGCACTGTTTCTCCGCGCTAGATACGCAACGAAAATTGCCGATAACAAAAGAACGTGTTTTCGTTTTTAATTCAGCGTAAAATACGTCGAGTGGACGTGATAGCGTACATCCGAAATGTTTTACTTCATTTAGCAAACTGACGGATCTGACTAACAAATGAAACAAATTTTATTTATCCTTACGCTTCAAGTTTTAACAGTAAACCTACCACAGCGGTCAAATTAACCGCTTCCAAGTTTCTACACAAATTTGACCAGATTTAAACGTTATCAGATCGCTTCCTAATCTATGATTTTTCATAAAATATGCGTACAATATATTCTTCTAGTTTGCTTTTTTTTCCTAAGAAAAATTTCTCAATAAGTGAATAAGTATAGAAAATTAAAGAAAAAGTGTCGGTAGGTTCAGCGTTAAAAATACATCTCTAACGCTCATCCCATAAACTTGCGAGCTGCGCCATCTACTGCAGGATGCGGCGGAAAGTATTACGCGCGTTCTACGAATCAGCACGAAAGTATTTTTCAAAGTTTCACCCAACTCGCAGCTCGTGTCCAAGATTTCCTACCGTGCACACCGAGTAAGTGGATACTTGGCGCCAATTCGAATGCGACGCGTCCGAACGTATACGAAGCAAACGTGTAGAGAAATGCTATTTGAATAGGAAAAATTTCCACGTTCGAAAAATCGCGCGTTACCTCGTCTCGATGGTTTCCATTCGCATATTGCGCAACGTGGTTCTCGTTCCCAAACTCGCCGTCCTCTTGGTGGTGGCGCTCGGAGGCACCGAACGACTCACGAGCGATTTCCTCGTGATACGAAACGATCGGTTTGCCGCCATTCAAATTGCTGTTCACGTCAGCCCGGGCTACTCGCTTTACGGTCACGGACTGCCGGTTCACCGCCAAATTTCCGTTCTTCTGCACGCCGTTTCCGTTCGTCTGTTTCCGCGATTTGTTCTCCAGCGGCTCCAGTGGGTAACTCCTGTCGATGCCCTTCACGGTCGTCTGCCGTCTTTCGTCGAACATCTGCCTCACCTTCGCGAACAGACGTTATTTTCACGATTAATCGCGGAAGCTTGTCGCTGGTCGTCAACCAGTTAGCTGCTGCCACAGCACTTTGGAAACTTTGAGAAGCAGCGGGGCAAAAAGTAAGCGACGACGAGTATACTCGTCGAGAACGGAGTACGTGTGATTGTTCTAACGTGGAATTCAGTTGCAACGAAAGGATCGTTTTATTTTTGAATTTTATCAGCGACAGGGCTCGTCGTAACAAACGAAATGTCTCTTCGTGGCGAGTATACTCGTGAAAAACGGCTAACTGGTTGGAAGCAGCGATGGATAAGATAGCGTTCCAAGTGTTTGTATATGTCATAAGTATGTAATCATTTTTAACTGACAGAATACAATGCGAAGAGAGTTCAAATAAATTTCATCTATAATTTCGTTATATAGAATTAAATAAGTTAAAATAATTATTAAGTTTAAAGTTAAATTTAAGTTTGAATTTCAATAATTATTTATTAAATTTCTGTATATATAATTATATATATTATATATATATAATATGAATAAATTGAATAATTATTTATTAAAACGTAGAAGTGTAGAAACTGTACTAATTTGCCAACTAAATAATTACATGCTAATTAAAAGCACTAACCAAGGTAACTGTACCAAATTCAGCATGCAAATAATAATCAAACAGTACAGTGTTAAATAGTATAATTTAGATAGTATAAAGGTAGTATATTTATAGAAAACGCGTAATCGTAGTCACCAACACCTTACCAAGACACGTGACGATGAAGAAGAAATTAAAAAAAAAAAAGAATCACGAGGAGAGATTGTTTCTCGCATTTTCTGATCCTCTCAACTGGAACAAATTTTCAGAACAAGTTCGTTCGATGTTACTCGAAGGTTTACCTTTACTTGTTGACATAATTTCACTTCCCGACAAACTGGTTCCACGCCCGACAACGTTCACTTACGAATTCTCAAGATTGCGGTCAAGGCTCGCCAAACCCTTAATCTTCTTACCTTTCTTCAATAATAAATGCAACCATCCACCTTGCTTCCATCAATCGAACTTCTCAGATATTTTATGCGATACACCATCGTACATTATATGCGATTATCAGTGCATATATCTAACGTATATACAGGGTATCCCCAATTTAAGTGCCAAAGCTTTGCGAGCGCGCAGGGGATAGAAAATAAACCGGTCAACCGCGGAATTTACTTTGAAAAATCCCTTACGGGGTGTGCAATTAAAATCAAGCAACGACGAGTATATACGTCGGACGCAGGACGGGTGCTCCTGCTACAAATTTCCCGAAAAAAGTAAAGCGAAACGAGAAGATTTTATTTTTATTCGACAGAGAATTAACGATTCGTCGTTGAGAAAGTTATTGTTATTAAAAACTTAGAAATTAGCAGAAATTAATAAGGTAGAGCGTAAATGTCCAGCTGCACGAATTGCAAAATACAAATTAAATAAAAAAAAAAAACACGACGCGTATACACGTCGAACGCAGTTAACTGGCTAGGAAGAAAAGTCTTTGGAAAGGATTTGCCCGCTTTTGCCGCATCTTGGAGAAAATCGCCGTAGGAGGAGCGAAGCGGTTCTCGTTCTTACGCTTGTTTATTCGCGTTATCGTTCATTTAACAAAGATTCTGCTCAAAATACTTTGTACAAACATGAAACTTAATCTGTCAAATGTCCTGGTCTTTATCTTGATAGAACAAAATGGCTCAGACATGATTCAATAAAATAACATAAAGCAAAAAATGTTCTGCATCTATTGTTCCTTTGCAAAGCGAAAGAAACTCTTGGGACCTAACCCCAACCTAGTAAAATCCCGTGACGCTGTCACCTGATACAGCCATAGGAAAAAAGGGCAGATAAGACTGGAGCGTAAGGCGGAAAGACGATCCGATTCAAAATAGTGTTGTGTGCAGACCAGTGTGTAATTGTGTCGTACATAGAGCTGAGTGTACTTGATAACGAATAGTGACTTCCTGCATATATATGCATATACCGACGTATGGTATATGGTATATACCGACGGAGCATCATACTTGATTTTGTGTTGACGCGAACGATAAAGTAGTTTTCTTCATTTTGTTATTTTATCTACTTCCATTTAGATCGACAAAGGAATAAATTAATTAGCAGATAAATTTATCTCTAATACTGAAACAAATCATACCGTTAGCAAACCTACTAGCACTATACCTTCCCGCGCTAATTGGCGATAAGAAAGAGCTGACTGGCCGAGCCAGCGTGAGAGTGAGTCAATCGGACGAAAAGGCAAGCGTCCTGGAAAAAGCGGATAAACTGCGGAAGCGACAGGGAAAATCACGATCGCGTACGACGAAGAGGTCTGTAATCCGCTACGAGATGAAAACTCACTGTCGAACTATTGTAGTCTCATGTAAGCTACACTAACGACACCCTTAGGCGTTAATCCTAATCTCAGGCCTCGTGAAATGACCGATTGGAAAATTTAATTTGAAATTGTACGGTCGTCGTTATTTCCATTGTTCGTCTAACTTTATGTAAATCCTTGTATTAACAAAAAATTGAGAAACTGACGCAGGGAAACAACGATGAACGTAGAATTTTTAATGAAATTCCCGAATTGGTCTTTCAAACTTTCTTGTTTTCACATTTAAATTCGGGACACCCACATTTACAGGGAAAAATAAGTAAAAGAGGAAAGAGAAGCCACCAGGTACCTAGGGTGCGTTAACTGCAAGTTTCGAATCGTGAAACTTCTGTTGCCGCTCGTGTCTGCACTACTAAAACACGGGCCACGTGGCGATCAGCCTGCTGATTAATGAAGCGGTTCCTAAAAAGCACTAATCTCGTCCTCGTTCATGAAACGATGTTCGAATCAAATGTAGAACAAGGAAAAGTAATAATCGATATCGCGCAGTCAAGACAACGAAGATAGCAGGAAGCGAACCGTGTCATTGTCCGTATTTAACCAGCCACAAGCGCAAGTTTCACAATTCTTGTCATAATTCTCGTAAAAGCTTCCGCTTGATACACCGATAGCTCGCGAGTTTGCAAACTCACTTTTTCTAAAAAACCAAGGCTTCGACGAAAGAACGTGGCTCTCCTTTTTCCACTTATTTTTCCATCCACGCAATCACCATGCGATCGTACCACGATTTCGGAGACACCCTGTACGTACGTAGAAATACTTTCCCGTATACGGAAGTTCTGCGCTTCTCGCGTATTCTTACACGAAGAGCCACGTTCTTTCAGACTCTACCGCGATATCGAGGCGACCCATTTATTTCTGTATCCTGTGTTCGATCACTTTCTGTTCCATTTTAAGCGCGAGCAGTCTCGATGTTAACCAGTCGATAACAAAATAATTAAATTATAAATTATAAATTAAATTATATAAATAAAGAAATTAAAAAATAATCGACGTGTCCCTGAAAAACTTATCTCGCCGCGCGTGCTCGTCGCGCGCAAAAATTACCGTTTACTGCAAAAGCTGAAAATTCGAGCAAAATACATCGCTTTCTATGAATCCAGTCGCATCCCCATTTCTGTATTTTACTGCGTGATCCTAATTCTTTTTTATTATTTTTCTTATTATTTCCTGGCAATTTTTAAGCTTCTAACAACGATACCTTTTCCAACGACGAATGCTTAATTTCTTAAAATTTAATTTCATAAAAATGTAACCCTCCCCCATTTTGCTTTACTTTCCCAGCAAAGTTTACGACAGCAGCTCGCGCCCGTAGGCGATTTTTCAAACTAAACTGCGCGGCTAACAGGTTAACGAACGAAGGCATGTTTTGCGGGAGAGAAAAAAGAAGCGACGGCAGGCTGAAAGGCGATTGGTCGCGATTGCCAGCCGCGAAACGGCGCCCATTAGCCCATTCAAGAAAGCGTAGCGTGAAACCGCGTTTCCACGCAGCAATCGCTCACCTTTCCACCTTGCGAGGTCGAGGTTGCATGGCTGCTGCTCGAGGTCCGTGTGACGGTGTGCTGGCTGATGGACGTAGCATGATTCGACCCGTTGGAGCCGGCGCTGCCTCGTTGCACCACTTGATAGGCTCGTTGCTGTTGTTGGTCGTAGAGCTGCAGCAGCTTCTGCTCCTTCTCCTGCAGCTGCTTCTGCTGAAAGCGAGCCTGCGACAAGCGCACGTAATTCTCTCTTAGCTTTATCATATCTGGCGACGTTTCTCGATGGCCGCTGACTTCTACAGTTTTTCCACTTATCCGTAGCTTTAAAAGTCAGGCGGCGACCGACGACGAACTCGCTAGCCCTAGACACCGGTAGGTTTGCTCGCGGATTTCGGCGAAGCTCAGAAATTTTGTTACGCGACGCGTGCGAGCGCGAGGGATTCTTTTAAGTCTTTTGAAGGGATTTTGAAGCGGAAATTCGTTTGGTTAATTGTTGCGCCTGATTTGATTCACGCGTAGGATCGTTCAGAAGAGGTGGAGCACGAAAGACTGAAGAAACCTGTGAAGTTTGTAATTTTTAACGCGGTAAAATTCACACAGGCTCCAACACGGTTTTTGAATACTTTTCGCATTCTTTGGTATTTTATTTTATACTCTGGTGTTATTGGGTATTTCTTATATTTTTTAATACTTCTTTGATGCTACGGTCTTTGACTCGAATTTCGTCAATGGATCCTGCAACAGCCCAACGATTGCATTTGCTTTTCGGAATCTACACGGTCACTTTAACGAAACAAATTACTCGGACGCGATCTTTCCTGACGATCAAATGGCCAGCCAACGCGGCCAGCTCGGCTAACAAGCACACGATCTGAAATCTTGGCGAGGAATCAACCTTCTACAGCTACAAGTCTTCAAACGTCACAAGTTCTCGCACGCTAAACAAGCTCCAGTGATCGGCAATTATCGCCTCGTCAACGATCCCGCAATGAAGCGAAACGTTCGTCCAAAAACTTGTCTGCACTCGAGCAGGACGATTCTTCTCTGCAGTTCAACTTCTCCCGTAATAGCCACCCATTCAGCCTCGTAACTTTGTCACATTGTTAACACGAAAGAGATTCTTAGACACACGGCAATCTCTTCCCTTGAAAAATTCTTTTTCGCGACCTTCTAAACTCGCGCAATCGACGAAGCAACCAAGCGACCCACGCGACTGGCTTCCACTGGGTCGATCGATCGGCGATCGTTTAGTAACCGCTCTGCCTCGTGGAAACAATTAAGCCGAAGCTGTGATTCGCGAGTTGGTGAAGTTAACGTCGCCGACTTCTGCCTAGCCGCTGCTCCTACAGCGATAGCTGCACAGGCTACAGTGCGAGCGATGCATATGCGGCGCTCGCACGCCGTGCAATCTCATCGATTCCTTTTAACCTACATGCCAAGGGGTTAGTAAACTCGATACCCCGGCGAAGCCGACGCAATTTTTCCACTAATTGCAAGCGAAGGCCTAAAGACCAGGTACCAAGCGCCCGACGATTTATTATTACTCGAGCGATCGAGCAATGGACTTAAGATTAGCAGTTAGCTGTCTTTGAGTAGTATGCTTGTCACGAAGAAGTGGCAGGATTTTGTGTCCTGACGTGTAAAGAAAATAGGACAATCGTGTCAGTACAATTTAACTCTGTGTTACAACAGCCACACATATTCAACATTTTGCGTTATCACGAATATAATCGTCATGCGTAAAAAATGGTTATAATTCGCTCTGTTTAGATTGCAGTTTAGTAATTGCGGTAAATCGCAGTAATAAAACTGAAAAATATAACAGTCGTTTCGTTACAACTGAATTCTACATTGCAACAGCTACACGTACTCCGTGCTTGGCGAGTATACTCGTCAGGAAGAAGTGGCAGGATTTTGTGTTCTGACGAGTAAAGAAAATAGGACAATTGTGTCAGTACAATTTAGCTCTGTGTTACAACAGCCACACATATTCAACATTTTGCGTTGTGCCACATTCAAACATGCATAAAAAGTAGTTATAATTCGCTCTGTTTAGATTCCAGTTTAGTAATTACGGTAATTCGCAGTAATAAAACTGAAAAATATAACAGTCGTTTCGTTACAACTGAGTTCTAGTTTGTAACAGCTACACGTACTCCGTGCTCGACGAGTATACTCGTCGTCGCTTAATTTCTGCCACACATTTTTGGTACACAATTTTCAAAGAGATCGCAACAGCTAACCGTTTCAGGAACAGCGTTTATAATCGAAATTGTATCTCCACATCGAAAGTACGTAATTCTACTGTTTATTTTCGGCCACGCGTAGTATACCGTTTCCAGTTTCATATTCCGAAGTGGCCATCTCGTTTTATCGCTCATCGATTAGAACTGCCAATTATATTAGAAAATGCTTTTGCTTCTAATTTCGTCTCCCTACACAGATACCAAGGGATGGAATTAAAGACACGTCTTTCAGAGAGAAATTCGAGATAGAGCGATCGAGTGAAAGCGAAGAAGATTAATATGTGGTTTCAGTAGAATTAATCGTCAGTCAATGCATTACATCAATTTTGAAGCGACGCGAGGTCAGAAACGTGGGTAGACGCGGTACACGTCCATATCACGGATCAGAAAATTCGTATGTGACTCTTCTACAGATCTATGATTCGCTCTACGCACGTACTTTTGCAGTGAAAGATATTTCAAGCACGTAGAAGCCGAACAACGCAAACATTTTCTCGCTGAAACTCGCTTTTTTTAACAACCGCATGGACTTTTATAAAACACCGACCACAGATCTTCTGTTATCAGGTTTTCAAACGCATTAGAACGTTGCACGAGTTTCTTTCAGTTCACGAGGAAACGATAAATGCACATTTTATTTTCCACATTATTTCATTCGATTGCGCATGATCCAATGACTTGTAGTAACAGAACAAAACGGATCAACAAAATCAGAATAAATCCAAAAGCGTGCATCCATTGCGTCCCTACGGAAGGAAGGAAACTTTCCGGACAGCCCACCATAGCTAAACAAATTTCGTCACGTCGAAAGATTTAGCGCGGAATAAACGGAGAAGCTTCCGCAGCTCGAAACTTCGACACCTTACGCGTTTTCAAAGGTGAAAGACCTGCCGACGCAACTTGCACTTAATTAAAGTCATGGCGGACAATCGTGTTGGCGAAGGTTGAGCGACGATGGCGCCTCTCGCGGATCAATCGGCCAGGGATTCGCCTTCGTCGAAAGATCGAGTATTGTTTGATAATCAAGAGGAAACTGTTAATTGGATAGCCGTGGAATCGTCGAGCCGGCAATCAGGCGGCCTGCTAATTGATTTATTCCTAATGAGCCTGGTCGGCCGCGTCCATCGCCTCTCGCTTTGTACACGTGCAAATTCCTGGCTCGGCCACCCGTAACGCGTAATTCGTAATGATAACGAGACGTTGATTGGACGTCGATTCGCTTCGATCGCTTCCATCAAATATTTTTCCCTTTTCAGCGCAACCGCGCCACATCGTTGCTGCCGATTGCGCCTGATTTTTCCACGATCGCGATCGAACGACGACGGAACGAGAGGTTCAAATCGATTACTGTAATCGCGACCACGTTGAGGCTGCAGTTGCTGCTCGAACGAAGAATAAGTGGAAGAAGAACTTTCCCGGCGTTTGCATCGGGTGGCTGCGTTATTCGATTTTTGGAAATTAATACGCGTTCGCCTTGTTACAGGCTCTGAGAAGATCGTTCGTCTTCATGTGGGGATTAATACGTGGAATTTATCTTCTTTCTTAACTGCGCATTCTTCGCATGTCGCTTGCTTTCCAGGTTGCTGTGTCTCGCGTTATAATTGCCAAGCATTTACAGGTCGTTAACAGTGCGGCCACGTAATGTTAACCAATCGATCGGTGCAGCGAGTACGCGGCCGCCTATTCGCGAAAAGGAATTTTCAAAGAAACAACGACGAGGGCCAAAGTGTGTCAAGTAACTTCCACGCGATTCACAGATTTGACGAAAGTCATTTTCGGATTAATTAGAAGTCCCTTGGAATTAAAAACCGAAGCCCAAACTTCCCAGCAAGCTACGTTACAAAATACGTATAAAGAACATTTAGTAGCGTTGTAAACGATATATCACTGTGACAGCCACTCGCGAACAACGCGCACAATGAGAGAAGAGAAGGAAAACTGAGAACGGTCAACCGAATTGTTGAGTATATAACGCATTTGTGTCGTACGTGTGAGAGAGAGAGAACTTAGGGCGACACGAGACCTTCGTAACGGTCGTCTTATGTAACAACAAAAAAAAACTTAGCTGCCGTCGGTAAATATATGAAAAAGCGTAACTGTCGACAAGCCGAAAGGACGAGCAATAGCAACAGCTTAACGGTCTACCGATACGTCTTCGGCACTGGTATTCGAAAAGGCAGTCGGTTTCCAGTGTTAGTATACGGCTGATAGACAGTTAACTCGTTTAGCTAGCGAGACTGACGCTCGAGAACAGTGAGAATACGAGCCGAAATGTTAATACCTGCGATATGGTCAGTTATACGCGATACTGCTGTTAAGGAAGTAAACTGTAATTCTTTTTCCTTTTGTAGGTATTATAAAAATATATTATGTTTCGTAATAGATGACAGTTTGGAAATTATATTTCATGAATAGACGATACTTCGATAGAAATTCAAACGTCTTCGAATGTGATTTTGTCCTAAGGAATGTAAGAATAGCTACGCCTAAAAATAAATTGCGTGTTATAAACAAAAAATTGAATTGTAAGAAACGTTCACCTTGAAGCAATATCTGATAAGAAAATACTTAGAACTGTAAAAAAACTTCCATGGTTTCCATATATTACGATGTTTATGTTCGGGCCCGACTATCCGTTCACGAGCCTGGCTCGTGATATTCACATTCGCGCCGAAATCTTCATCACGAGTCAGACTCGTTAACACTAAACCTACCACAGTAGTCAAATTGACCGCTTGGAAATTTCTACACAAGTTTTACCAGATTTAAACGTTATCAGATCGCGCGCTAATCTGTGACTTTTCATAAAATATGCATACAATATATTCTTAGGTATCTATTTCTAGTTTGCTTTTTCTTTTCTAAGAAAAATTTGTACTCTGTGCTGTCTGTCGCGGTCAATAAATATACAAGAAGTGTCGGTAGGTTTGTTGTTAACAAAAGTACGTTTCCTAGAATAACTTGCGATCCCTTCGAAATAGAAGCGTAGAAATGTTACGTTACGAAATACGTGCAAAAAAAAAACGTTCAAGCACAACTGTAAAACAATTTCGCCACAGCGAGATACGTGGAAAACTGTCTAAACAGGCGTTTTGCTCCGATTGTTTTCGCGTTTGCTGCAAAACATTGCTGTCTGAAATGCCTTTCCAACACCAGCAATTAACCGATTACTTGTAAAAATATTTCAACCTTGCCGGTCAGCCTGTGGCTCGCACATTCCCGCTATTCTATTCCTGACTCTGCCACCTGCGACGTATTCGAAGCAAAAACACCCTTTACCAAACGAAACAGGCGAAAATGCAAAGCAGCGTGCTTTTATTTTCCAAAATAACAGCTCGATGCAGCGGCTTCTGCGTAGGTGGCACTGAAGACCTGACCTCGCAAGAGCAGTACGTTCACCTGGCCCTTAAATAAGACTCTGGATTGCCGTGTACCGGTGCATCGAAACGGGCGGGACGCAGAGGCTGCAAGAGGGAGAAAGAGAAAGAAAGAAAGAGAGAGAATAAAAAGAGGAAAAGGAGGGAAGAAAGGGACAGGTGGGCCAAGGGGAGGACCGCAGGTAAGTGAAAGAAACAAGCAGCAACGGAGGAAACGAGGTGAGCGTGGAATGGTTGGCGAAAAACCGCGCAATCGTATCGTGGTTGAACCGGCGGGGCGAATGTAAAGAAAGTAAACGTAGAAAAGCTGGATAAGACCTCAACGTGCTGTGTATTGTAAGGAAATTTCCTTCTGACGATCTTCGTCCAGCTCGCTTTTCTGCCTGTCTGATCGGCTGCAATTTCTCTAAACGAAAATTCAGCTACTTGGCCAGGCCAGCCAGAGAGCCGAAGCTTGGAAAACACGCTCGTTTTACGACGTTCAACACCGTGCAAATTCACCGTGAAGACATCGATTTTTCCTTTGAGGATAATTGTCTGATTAGCCCGGCTGAAGTCTGAAGACGTCTTCTTATCGCACGGTGGGGCTCGATGTATGTTGTCGGATGACAACTTGCTGACGAAAAAATGAACAACAAGGTGTGTAAACCGGGAAAATTGAAAAACACGGGTTTATTTAAAAACGTACCAAGCGGAAGAAAATGGGTTTGTTAAAATCAGGTAGCGTTGAGTACACTTGAACGTAATACACGTAATATACGGGGAAACCTGTACACGTTGAACACGCGATAATCGCAATAATCGTGCAATCGCGGTATAATAGGACGTTGCTATTATTATATTATTATATATTATTATTATTATTATAGGCTATTAATCAATTGTTGAACTCGTATTACTAAAAATAGAAACCTAGCGAGCTCACGTTACTTTAGTTGGAAAGCTTTCAGAATTTTAACGTCCTCGAAGACTGTCTGATCGATTAGATAAATCTTCTATTCACGATTCCGATTAAATATTCTTGCGTTTGTATGTGGAAATCGTTAAAACATCGCCTTCCTTGCCTTCGTTGGAAATTTCTATCTAGCATTCTTTGCAAGCCACGAAGCTTGCAAAGCCACTAAAATTGCACTCTCCTACCTTCAGGATGAGCTGAATTTGCCCCAAAAGAGGCTTGTCAGATGGAAAGCCAAAATCAATCAGACCAAGTCGACCCAAATCAACCCAGTTTCTTTTTCAAGGAACAGCAGTGCCATCTTGAACTTGATCAATCGCATAAAAACCGCAGAAAAATACCGCAGCTGTCAACAGTGTGATATTTAGGTCTTCAGAACGCGATTCGCGCAAGGAAGTCACTTGGAAGGAACAAGTCCAGTGTAAAAAGGGAGCAAATAGACCTAAGGCGCGAAAATATGTACTGGCTACTCGTCAGAAAGCAAGGATTATCAGCGAAGAATGAGACACTTGTTTCTTCTTAATTCTTGCACTTAGCCACGGGAAAGACAACAAGACCGATATGGATTCATGGCATCGAGCTACAGGGTCGCGCCTGTAAATCCGACACTGTTGTCGTACGAACATCTCAAGCCAAAGTACCGCGCAGGGTGACAGCTGCACCGTGCTGTGTATCAAACGAAACACTGCACGATGATTGTGACATGCAATTCATCACAGGGGCAATAGGAGAAAGAAGCAGCGGCCACTACATCAAACTGCAGCTTCGCTGTAATCCTCTCGGTTCTCAAGAAACAGGCTCCTAGAAGACTGGGAAGATGGTGGCCAAAATGGGTCAGAGTGGCAGAGTGACATCAAATGAGTCGAAACCAGCGGCCAATTGCGATGAGTAGAGACAACTGTGTTACTGGTAGTCCGATCGATAATCTTCTTGTCGTGTATAGCGTGGCTTCACGAGGGTTTCCACGTGATTATAGCAAACTTTTTCTCGACTCTCCTTTTCTCATGATTTTTCAAGATCGCCTTCAACTTTCTGCAAAGAAAGCTACAACTTTTTTACACCTGTTTGCTGCAGCATTTTGAGACGAATCTTCTCTACCGATCACGATTCGTGGTTCACCCTGTATAAGGGAACTGAGGCACCAAGTCAGCCTAAAGAATCTCCTCTTTGATTTTGATGGCCCATGCGGAGGGCAGGAAAGGAAAGTTTACTTTTTATTCTTACGGTATCAGTTTATATGGAATATCGGTTCCCATCAAACGAGGTAAAACGTTCCACGTATCAGAAACTAGGAAAATCCTTCAAACTTTGTAGGCTTATGTTTCTCCATAACGTAAGATGAAATGCAGTGTAAAACTATGCTTGTGGTAAAAATAGTCAGCGTGCAGGTTGAATTTATCTGGCGTCAAATGATTTAGAAAACAATAATTTAATATATTTTAATATATAATAATATATTTATATAATAATATAATATTTATTATTTAATAAATATTATAATTTATTATACAATAATTAATATTTATATAACAATATATTTATTATATAATAATATAATAATATATTTTAATATATTTTAATTATGGGTAGAGTTATAGATGGCGGTCGCGAGAGATGAACGCAATACGCGGAGAAAAGCAAGTTACCGGCACGCGAGCTCCATCGAATAATTGTACATTGCCATCTCGACGAAACTATCGCAATCTGAAATTTCGTCTGAAAAAAAAAGAAAGTACGTTCGGTCGATCGACTGGTAATCTTCTAAGACGCCAATTTATTGATTGTCAATGCTTTCGAGAACGAGCATCGATCGTTGCGTATAAAGTATACTTTCAGATTGTACGCAAAGTCCATGCAATTATTTCCTCAGAAATTTGTCCTCCCAGACACGCGAACATAAACTTTCTCGAGCTTTCAAGATATTACACCGCACAAGGAAAGTTTCACACCGCGCGTCAAGTATAATAATCAGACTTACTCGACTACTGACTTGTCCGTGTAATCTGAGCAAATTAGGTTAACGACTACGCTAGGAAATTAGCGATCGAACTTGCTACGCGTAATAATGCTGACAGACAGTCGCATTCGACGCTGTTACTTAATACGAATGTATCAAATTCTCTCGAAGCCTAACCCCAACCTAACCCCACTCTTCCGTGATAATAATCACGTGTTATTATTCCGCCAGGGGGAACGATCGGACGAAAAGGCTGGAAATTACGGTGGGAAATTTCCACCGAACAGCGAATTCGTAAATCGATTCGTAATTTCGACAAGAATTGTTGAATTCAGCGAATGGTCGAGCCGGCCTTTGCGTTTTTTCCAGCGAGCGCAACGAAAAAGGAAAATGGAGAACCGTGGCTCGTCGTTTCGAAAACATCGACCAGCGACGAGCGTGTGTGGCGAATATCAGGCGACACAGAAACAGATGCAGAAACTGGCCGCGTCGTTGCACGAATCACACGCGAACGACACTGGAACACGACGTTCTGGCGAGCAAAAGGAACGCCAGAGAACGCGTGCCTTCTCCTCTCTACATGGTCATGTGTGTCAGAGCCGCGATCTTGCACGCCTGGATCAAGCGTGAACCGCGAATCGTCCAGCTGGTCCAACGATTCCTTTCAGACCCGAGTCTGTTGACACCTATATGGATATTAATCTTTCGAAGCTTCGAACGACTCTCTTCCCTTTTCTCAGACTTTGGAAGTTCGTTCGAACCTGACTTTATCATTGCGTCGCGTGATACGGTTTCATTTATCATCGTATCATAGTTACCGTATGCTGTTTTGTGCTATTACGTAACGTCGCCATTACGAGCAATCACGAACGATGGGAATATTTGAGAATTTTTGCACAAGTTTAGATGCCTCCTGTGGCGAGAATTTTTGAATTTTACCACTCGCGATCCTTGCGAAATTAGCCATCGAAAAGGTGCGCTGAAGAAGAAGAAGAATTCTTCGAAATCGATTTTGAAGAAGATTAAAAGTACGTTTAAAGAAACCACAGTGTCATATGCAGCGATTTGACGAACCCGCAGCAACTCGATTTAACTGCAATTGTAAAAGACGAAGACAATAAACGCAAGAATGCTGCTGCGCGTCTAGCACCTGTTAAATTAGAGTATTAAATTCAAATATTTGCTAAATTAGTAGTTTGTCGACATAAACGTATCGATGTCCTTTCATAGCCAATACCGAGATGGATCGACTAACGTATGGAAAAGTATATGGTCCTATCAAGAAGCTAGCGACGAGCCTGAAATCTCATTGAAAAAAGATGACTTTCAGAGAAAGTTTCGTCCATCGTAGCATGTGGTCCTCCTAGCAGCGTAACTTTATCTTGCCAAGCTTCTTCGTACGGCCATTAACACTGAACCTACCACAGTAGTCAAATTGATCGTTTTGAAATTTCTACACAAGTTTGACCACATTTAAACGTTATCACATTGCTTCCTAATCTATGAATTTTCATCAAATATACATACAATATATTCTTCGATATCTATTTCTAGTTTGCTTTTTTTTCTGAGAAAAATTTCTGGTCTGTCCTGCCTATCACGGTCAATAAATATACAAGAAGTGTCGGTAGGTTTGTGTTAACAACGGACACATTTAGGTGATTTTTATGCCCGTCCTCTATATACTACGCGACTATAAAGAAGGAAACTTTTCACCAAAAGATACACGTAATGCTAGAAAATAACTTCGCCAGCAAGTTGTACGATATCGTTGGACATTCTCTGCAAGAAAAGTAGCAGTCGTAATAAAACGTTTGTAGAACAATATGGCCGGAGACTGTACCATGTTATTCAGATTGGACTTGATCTCTTGAGCTGCCCAGGACGTTTCCATGTCCATGGAGACTCCGTGGGGCTGCAGCTGCTTCGCTCGAATCGGCGTATTTCTGCTTTGTTTCTTCCTTTCCCTGCGCTTCATCTTTCATGGCCATTCCCTTCGGCTCCCCCGAACAAACATAACCTCCTTCCTCGCGCCTTCGTCACGCGCTCTTCGCGCTATTTACACCTTGCACTCACTTCACCTTACGTCTTATCGCGCGCCATTTATCATTCTCGATCGAAGCTATGTTCAGAGTGCCAGCTTTCTGTTTTATGGTCCATTGTTCGCTCCTTTCTTTGAAACTCGGCGCGAGAAGCGATTCAACTGGAAGTTACAAGCTCACGTCAGCCTTGCGACGAGTCCGACACGATACGACGTGGCTGGAGGGCCGATTTTCCGACCGTCAAATTGGCAGCATCCGCCAAGCGAAACAGATTCGGCGCTGCAGTCGCCTTGGCTGTTTAATTAGCGATCTGACGCCTCGTCATCGATGCTTCAAGCTTCGAGATTCAATTAAACTGTCGCAGTTACGAGTTCACGTCAGCGTTGTGCTGACGAACGCGCAATCGATACGACGTTACGTCGGCGGCTGCAAGGTCGCTCTTATGCATGTCAAGTTCATACTCCGGCGACGAAACTTGGCAACTTTCGGCTTCCACGAACACCAGCTACGATTTCCTTATTTGATTAGCGGATTGTTACCTGGTCTCTGTGTTATCGACGAAGTTTGTAACGGTTTAAACTTTGCACGAGCCTGTGAAGGTTTATTCTTCTAGGAGTCGACGAAAGTTTATTTTCACAGCTTGATGTCGTCTCCGGAAGCTTCTACGTAGCATCCGCAGTTTAACGCGCGTTTTCCATATTTTCATTCATATTATTTCAGCTTCGATCGCTGTAAGATATTTCATTGGTTTTTGAAATAATCGGCGCGATCACCATCTACGTGGATCATGGCTGTCGTCGCTCGTTATTGATTTTTAGATCGGACGGTCGTAGTCGCTCGTATGTATAATTTATTGGGGAATTCGTGGCTCTTATATTTTGGCCTAGTTGCGGAACGTAGAGCAGAAATCACGGCGCCATAATGTCACGTTAAATATTTAGTAACACGCTGCTGTCACCTTTCTTTTTCTACGTGTTCATCGAGGCGATGTCGAAACGCGGTCTAATTTTCAACGTAAGCCTCTGGCCGTGATAAAGAAATTTCCAGCGAAGAATTCGCGCGAGAAACTTCGTTAATACCTTTGAAACTGTTCGTTGTACGTACAGGAAGCCTTTACGTTGCTTGTCATCTTTCTTCCAGCGTCCTCCGAGACACTGTCACCAGCCACAGCTAGCGTCCAACTTGCGGATATTCAGATATCTGAATCTTTCTCTGTGCTTGCTCAAATAAAATACTCTGAAATGTCGAGCGAAGCATTCGTCGAGAAAAGAGAGAAAACAAACGCGCTGTTCGTCGTCTTGCGCTTATCGAGTTTACTAATTTCGCAATTTCGATTAGAAGTTTCCGATAGAAAGAGCGTTAATTACGCACTATTATACGATTTCACGATACTCTCGTATTGTACGATTTTCTCAGCTCGAACTTTCCATCTTCTGTCTCGTTCTAACGACAGAGAATTTGCCGATTCTCAGTTGTTGAACTTACGGCAATTTACCGTGCAAACATCGTCAAACATGGCGTCCAAATCTGAACTTATCCACGATATTCCTGCGTTTCTGCTTTCGGCGACGATTTCTTGCCAAACTGCAGCCATCGAGCCGCAATCGACGACGAATTCTAACCTCGTGACAGAGCTGACACTACGAGTGTTACCAACACAACTGCGTTGTTGCCAAGCTCGGTTTGCTTACGCTCTATCGGCGCGCATGTGCAACTTTGCTGCCCTCGGATTGTTGATGACAACGTGGTCATCGTGAATCGCCCGATTATCGCTACGTAATTCGCTATTATCGGCGTTACTGATAAAATAACAAAGAAATCTAGGAATTTATGCGGATTTGAGCATCCTTCGTTTCTTTCTGTTTGAAAGCGACTCTTTCAGCTGTTTGAGTTTCGCCTGCTCGATCGTTCAGCACCGTAAATAGGCAAAATCGAGTATATCGATTACTCAAACGCCGATAATCGATCGTGACGTCACTCGTCTGATCACCGTTTCAGAAAGAGAATATTTTACTAGCAGTATTTTTCCATTGGCCTTTTCTGCAGTTTCCTACATTTCGAGCTAGCTGCTTGCAGAAAATAAGAATATTATTGATACCGCTTCTTTTTTCTATTTTTTAGATCGGACTATACGGGATGAGCCAGCACAATCGCGCTACGATCGACAAGGGAGCGATTATGCGCGAAAAAACGAGTCGAAAGTGTAGAATAAAATTTATTCATTGGACGCTTCGTTTTTGGGAAAACCGAGCTTCCAAATTTGGCGGGTCCACTTAAACCTGACTAATTCCGGACTAGACAGGACCGAGTGTGGTCGACAGCAAGTTATTCTACGTGAAAAAACAAGTAAAAAATGTGGAATAAGGTTTATTCATTGGACGCTTCGTTTTTGGGAAAACCGAGCTTCCAAATTTGTAGGGTGTACCTAAATCTGACCAATTCCGGGCTAGACAGGGCCGCATGATCGATAGGAAGTTATTCTACGTATAAAAATAAGCAAAAAGCGTAGAGTAAAGTTTTCCCGTAGGAAGCTTCGTTTTCGAGAAAATGAAATCTCAAAATTGGTGAGCATGGGTGCATCGGGCCAGTTCTTAACCGAACACGTTCAAACTCTATTTTATTGTGAACGAAGCTGTACAGGAGAAAATTTTATTCCAAAATCTTTTTATTTATATATTATTATTTATTCGTATTTTTTTATCTAGTTTAGCTTAGATTATTTTTTCGTATCTAGTCGGTGGGTGTCTAAAGTTGACGCGCTCCGAACAAATTTTCAGATTCGGTTCAGTCGCAAACGAAGCGCCGTATGAGAAAATTCTATTCTACATTTTCGATTTATTTTTTCACGTAGAATCGCTCGCTTGTCGATTGTACCAAGGTTACCGAGACTGTACACGACAGAATTACTGATTTTTTTTTCGTGGAAATTCCGATTTCTATCTTGGAAATTATATTCGCGAAGAAATTTGCCGGTTTCTTCTTCGTATTGTTAAGTACACTTGATGTTCCATTTTCTGGGAAACAATTCCAGGCAGTAAAGTTCAAGGTTATTCGACCACGAAATGTATTTGCCAAAGTACCAATCGTTAAATGGAAATGACACAGGACTATTAAAACTTTTTATTGTAATTTTTATACGCTGCTTTCTTCGCGTCTGCGCCGAATGTAACAATTCCATATACAGGGTGAGTCATGTAAAACAGAACGTAAAGCTATCTGTTAATATCGAAGGCAGGAAAAAGTGTCAAAGGGGAAAGTTATGTCGTTCGAGGAGACGAATATGATGATACTGAAACGTCTGTTGATTGGCGCTTTTTTCAAGGTCTTCTGGAAAGATCATCTTGCCAAAGATCATGAAGAAAGCGTCGATCAAGTTTTTAGTATCATCGTATTTGTCTCCTCGAGCAACTTTCCTGTCTGACGCTCTTCGACATCGACGAAGACATTTAGCTGTTCTGTTTGACACAACTCACCCGGTATGTACGTCTGATCAAAGCGAATAAAATTGCTTCTCGGACAAGCGTCGAATCTTTGTTCGCGGAAAACACGTTGGAGCGCGCGAGAAATGCGCCGCAGTCGCGTGTTTCGTCGCCTGTTAACCGGATTATTTAAAACTTCAGCTGCAGCTACGTTGAAATTCAAAGTTCAAGGTTCCTGAAGGTGGATTTGCACGATGCCGCGCGCAGATAACACATACTCTTTGAAAATCCTACGAATGCCATGTTTAAATTTCATTTTTGAAGCTTCGCTCGAATAAATTCCCTTTAATTCCACGTGGCTTGACGAGATATTTTATACGAGAAAACAAGAGATTTTCGTGATGTCAAAGAACGTGATATGACATAACGTTACGTAAAACATTTTATCTTTCACCAGATTTATTTTCGTTTTATTATTCGACGTTATGGAAAATATTTTCGATAAGCGGAACATTCGAAGGATAAAAGGGTGTTTCACGGTTTTACGAAGATCTCCGAGATTTATTCGCCCACGTTAAAATTCCATCTTGCTTTCGTATTAATATTCGACAAAAAGTTTTCACATCCTTTAATCCTTGCACGGAATTTGCAAGGGGTCACGGAAAAATGTAAATTTGCGTCAAAACCACCGAGTGCCATAAGTTTTCAAAACACGAGCAGTAAAATTTATGTGGGTGTACAATTTATGCAGAAGCGAAGTACGCCACGTTTAATTATCGTGGCGTATCATTTTGATGATTTATTGCGCTTAGACGCGCATGCTGATTTGAATATCATTTATTTTCATATTCCATGCATATAATACAAGCAGTTGCTCGCGTCGGTCGGCCTTTAATGTTTGTTAATACGCCATAGTGAAAGCCCGAACTATTTTAACCAGTTAGCTGTTTATGACGAGTATGCTTCGTTATTCATTTACTTATGTACTTTTATGTTCATTCATTTACTTATATACTTACATACTTATTCATTTGCTTCTATACTTTTATGCTCATTCATTTACATATATACTTACATACTTATTCATTTACTTCGTTACTTTTATGCTTATTCATTTACTTAGATACTTTTATGCTTATTTATTTACTTAGATTCTTTTATGCTTATTCATGTACTTAGATACTTTTATGCTTATTCATTTACTTAGATACTTTTATGCTTATTTATTTACTTAGATTCTTTTATGCTTATTCATGTACCTAGATACTTTTNATGCTTATTCATTTACTTAGATTCTTTTATGCTTATTCATGTACTTAGATACTTTTATGCTTATTCATTTACTTAGATTCTTTTATGCTTATTCATTTGCTTAGATACTTACAAACTTATTCATTTGCTTAGATCCTTATAAACTTATTCATTTGCTTAGATATTTTTATGCTTATTCATTTACTTAGATACTTTTATGTTTATTCATTTGCTTAGATACTTACAAACTTATTCATTTACTTATATACTTACATACTTACTCATTTGCTTATATACTTTTATGCTTATTCATTTACATATATACTTTTATGCTCATTCATTTACATATATACTTTTATGCTCATTCATTTACATATATACTTACATACTCATTCATTTACTTAGATACTTTTATGCTTATTCATGAACTTATACACTTACATACACTTGTTCATCTCTTATTCATTTGCGATTTGATATCTCGACCGAAGGAAGCCCGGAAGTAGACGTTACTGCCACGGAATCAAAATTCTATTCTTCTGCGGCAAAAGCACGTCGCCATCGAGGCTCTGGCACCGCGTACACATTTCATCGATCGCCGGCGTATCTTGTTCATTAAAGCTTTCGATTTGCGAGTAGTGGAATACTTGCGTGACCCAGTCCGGCTCAATTTCCACGGAGCACGCTTTTATTCCCAGCGATATGCAGTTTGCGAATGAACAGGGAATCCGTGGTATCCCCCGATCCCTGGCGCGTAGAAATTCCAACTTGGTCGAGTGCAGAGTTCAAGGTTCCTCGAGAGCATCGTCGCTCGTGCGAGATGATTGGTTTTCGCTCTGTCGACCATCCTAACGATTCCGTAGAGCCTCGCCCCTTCTCGCGCACCCCTGCGTCTCTCCGCACACGAATTTCTGCATTGCCTACATACGCAAACGTGCAACCATACAGGAAAGTTACTTTCCCAATTTTTCCTCAAACGACCTACCGAATGATCGATTCGGGCAGTGGCTAGCCGAATTACTTGTGGGAATCGCCGCGGCTGCGCCGCAAACCACTCGAAGCGATGGAAAATTTAGAAACGCCACGAGACTGTTGTAATTTGTCTGCTAAATAGCTCGTTTGCTTCTGCAGAAAATGGCTAGGTTCGGTGCAGACAGGCGCCGAGAGTCACTTTCTTGCAAAAATCAGTTAAACTCGGTTGTATCGAGTTTACAGACGATACAATAAGATAATAATAACAGCGCAATTGCGACAGCGATACAAATAATTGAGTTCTGCATAAGAAACGACGATTCCAAATTCTATTGAGAAACGGCCATAATGGCATTCGTGTGTGCGAACATTTCTCAAAGAAGCGAGCTTTCTGCGGAGGATACGAAACGCGAGAAACGCAAATAGCATGAGTTTCGATCCTCCCTTTCTGCGCCAGAGAAGAAATTCGCAAGAGCGGAAACTTCCATGTCAGAAATTGTTCGAACGTGAATTTTCTGATATTTGTTTAAGCGGCAATATCTCAACTTTATAAACGCTGACATGGACTGCTTCTTTCATCGAGTCACAAATATATATATATATATATATATATATATATATATATATATACATATGTAAATCGTTTCGGAGAATATTCAAGAAAATTCTGATAAGATCTTCTTAACGAGAACCACCTTAATCAGTTCTCATAAATTTTTTGTCTATATGTGTAGATGCATGACTTTTCAGACAAAACAGGTCTGGCATTAACAAATCTTATACTTGTATCTCAAATAAATTTCTTTAACTAAATTAAAATATCATATTAATTAAAACTGTATAACGTTTAAAATTCGCGCCAAATGTTCGAATAAATTTGCAACCATATTCGTAGCGTATTAGGAGATATATGTAGATACGTAACAATGTACATAATCAACATGTTTGGTTAAAAGTGTGTTTAAAGCTGAAAGTGTAAGTGACACTTTTAAATACGAAATTTAATTAAGAGAAGATATTATTATTCATATACAGGCTGGGGCATTTTAAACAGGTTACCTAACCCCAACCTAAGCTCAACCTAACGCCTCCACCTACAGAAAATTATTCAGGTGACCTGTTCAAAATAAAAACCTAACCCCACCCTGTGTACAAAGATATATTCTTTAATAAAAATATATTCCCATAACTTTACAGTCCATTGTACTTATCATAAAATAAAGGGTTCTTTGAATGTATGTCACATCACTGTCCACATCGATTATACTCGTACGAAATGATCGAGCTCTCGCGCACTTTCTTCTCACCATTGTGTGTGTACGTTCGCTCAACTGCTGGTCAGAAGCAATCGCGGCTTATCCGATTGCACAAATTTTCGAAGTTTTAGAGTTTATGTATGGAGTATATTTTCTTATATATATATACACACACATATACTGGCTCGTGAATACTTGTAGAAAACTTTACGTCCACGCGTCACGTAAAACTTCCTGAAAAAGCGTTAGCGCTGTAATTGGCGAAATAAAGACACCGCAATAAACGCACTCGTGGAAATAATTCGTTTTTCGAGCATCGAACGTTGATTGCCTACTTATGTAATGACACTGATTACTTGAAAAACGAGGAGAAATACGAAGCGCGAAAGAAACGGTCGTCCCGTTTCTCCTGTTTCTTCCTCTTCCTTTCTATTATCGCTTTCCATTTATTTGCGCCACGATTTTGTCACAGAGATTTCGAGGTTAATTTTCTTACACGACGACTGTTTTAATACGAAAGATATTAACCCTTACCGGTCGTAAGTCACCTCTCACGTGACGACAGTATTTCGTCGCTGCGGTCAGGTGCGTGGGAGGTGACAACGAGTGAACCTGTCAAAATTCGCGCTCTGTGAAATGCGGACACGATTGACTCGTGAGTTTAGCATCAGCAACGCAGCAATTCACATCTCCACTGATATATCACTGCCTTTTGTACCCAATTTTTAATATATCGAGCCCAAAAATGAATAAAGAAAATTGTAGAAATTTCAATAGCGATGATAGCAGACAGAAAGTTTCGAAAAAAGTTCTGAAAATGACGTTCATTCTAGTGACGAGACTAGCAGTCAGATCTTATTGCATCATAAAAAAAGAAAAGTTATGCAAATAAAATATTCAAGTAACGAAGGAATGAAACCGTTCGCCCATGTTGGAGATTGTTTGAAAAAATATCACACGTTAAAAACTTATAAATAATTATTTGAAACTCGTATATTTGTAATACACCTTCGAAAAATAAATAATTTCTAACAAAAATGTTATTCTCGTAATACTGAAGATTTTTCGCGTATTTACCGAAACCAGCTACAACCTAGTGAGATTTGCCAAATGTCCAAAGGGACAAATTGTAAAAAAGTCAAAGTAAATAATAAAAAAAAACCTAAAAAAAAAAATAAAAAAAAATAAAAAGCTAGCGACCGATAAGAGTTAAAATAGAAAATTCCCGGGTTCGTTTGTTTACGCGCACGCGTGTGTGTACGTGTTAATGAACTCGCGCGCGGATCGATTAAGATGCAAGATAACTGCAGTTTAACCTGCAAATTGCTGCCATATAAATAGACCGCGACTAATACGCTTCTAACTGAGCGGCAGCTCGTGATTTTCGTTTTTATCCAATTCCGTCGGTAACGTAGATGATCGAATCTTCTGCGTGAACATAGGTGCGATCATTAACGAGATATAGTCATCTCGAGGCGAGTGCAGGATCTCGGTGAAAATAATTTACTTTGCCGGGCGCGATCCATCAATTATGATCGGCGGTGGAAAACGGACTTCCGTTGAAAACTTTGTCCATATTTAAAATTTCCAGTTAAATATCCAACAAGAATTTGTTACGCATCGGCCACCTACATTAATTCTACTCTTACTGCAATTGTAAATTAAAAAGTCGAAGGTATAAAGGGAAGAACGGAAGATTATTAAAAAAAAAGAAAAATAGAAAAATAGGACGAAGCGATTTAAACTAAAGCACGCAGAGAGCAATTTTTCTATTATTTTAATTTTATTATTTTGTCAATTTTTTACTATGCAAGAGAAGATAAACTGCAAAAAGGAAAGTCTATTTTAACGTTGTGAGGATCAAATAGAATTGTCTGGGATTTTTCATCCGGGCTTATTGCTAGTAAATAAAATTAAAGATGATTAATTGGCCAGAAATTATTACGGCGATGTGCCCGAACGGTGTTACATGAACACGCCGTCGCTGCGACAAATTGTTTCCTTTATGACATTGTTTAATTACGTTGGCAACGGCGCGACGAGTCATGCTCTTTCTGCTGTTGTGAAACGTTTTAGTGACACGCGACCGGCTCGCTTCCGGGAAATTCCAGTAAAAAAATTTATTAAGGCGCGGGTGTGCATTAGCGAATGTGCTTAGCCGGACGAGGAATCGGCCGTGTCATCGCGCGACTCAAGTTTCGAGTTCGAGGACTTCGAAGAGACACTCCACTAAGAATACTCTGTCTCTGTCCTGTTACTTGACGCCAAACCTACCGGGCTCGGTGAAATGACCGGTTTTAAAATTTCATTTAAGATTGTACTAATTTTGCTATTCCTTTTGCTCGTCTAACTTTACGTAAATTCTTTTATTAACGAAAATGAATGAAGAAACTGATTAATTAGAAAATATAAGAATTTAAATATAAGAATTTTTACTCAAAATTACTGACAAAATTTAACAAAAATGCAGAAATTGATTAGTCAGATAATATTTTCACGAGTATACTCGTCATGCGTGAAGGTAGTTGCGAGTAGTTGCAATTTGCAATAGAATTGAAAAATGCCATTTTTTATGCAATCTTCGCTCCAAATTAGTTGTCTGCTTCGAACGACAAAAGTTTCCGTGAACGAACGACTTTGCTCGATCGCGTCTGATAATCGCGTTCGATGAACTCGCGTCCTGCCGCAGCTGCAGCACGAGCTAATTCTCGCGTAGCTGCAGCACGCGGCGAACGAAGCTCGTTCCTTCGACTGCGGATCCTCCTTTCCCCGGTAACGTCAAACGAAATTACATTTTACGAGGCGCGTTGTCCTTCTTTCGTACGCGAACACCATCATCCTGCCGCGAGCCCTCGCTCTGCTGCGTAAACACGTTAGCCTCGACTAGCGTGCGCGATAAAGAGAATCGATAAAGTTGACCCGTGTCATGGTTGCAACGATCCGATGCAGTTAACCTCTTGGCACACAAAGACGTCTGACAGACGTCGTTCCCTGTGTATGTCACTTTGCACGCTGACGAGACGCCAAGAATCCTACATAATTTCATGTGCAGCTATATTTTTTTTTTTTTTTTTAATTTATTTATTTTAAAATTACGATCAATTCTATACAGAATTTTCAGTAATTCGGCTGTCGTTTACAATGTCGTGGGTTTTAAGTGTTTAATGGATGTTTGATTCAATTGAGTCTAGTGCTTAAATCTAGGGGGTGGTGTTTTTTTGTTTTTAATAAATTAACCGTCGAACGTCTGTTGATGCCGGGTTAAATCGGCTCAGACGTTTCAATATTTCTAGTGACAGTGATGATGAAGTAAATATTGATGAAAATAATACAACGCTCGACGATGAATAAGGCAAACGTTCACATGCAAACGCACTGGGCTCGTGACAGTATCTGGACACGTGCCATAGAAAATTCTTTCTTCTGTGCCATAAGCGACGTATTTTAAAGTATCACATGTATCACGCTAAGCGTGGGTTTAGAGGATCGTGCACGTAGTTTCATAAGTTGCATTGCTTTTCTTACGGAAAGTTTGCCACGAGGTTACAGGGAATTTCATTCAGTTACAAAGAAAATGGTGTATATATAGAAGTTTATATTAATCCTGTTAATTCATTTCAACCACCTCTGTTATCCTAATAGAAACAGAGGAACGACTCGTTCATGGCGTCGATTATCGAAATCGTATCGAGAATTTACGACTCTCGTTGACGCGTTCACATCGCGACCGCGTTTCTCCGCGAACGGTCGCAATAATATAAGTGAATCGAATACTTAATATTCAATTAAATAAATTTAATAAAGAAATTGTTAAAGAAATTGTTTGTTAAAGGGCGAACAGATAGCTGAACGTTAACCTTCGATATCCTCTGCTTTGTTACAAACTATTCGTTATTGAAATTACCATAATGCTGAACACTGCAATTACAAGAAAGAGTTATTAAATTATTAAACACTCTTATCGCCATAATTCTCGACGCCTGGCTCCGTAAAGTTAAGAAAGCGATAAATCAAATCACGGGAGAGGAGAACTTAAGATTCCATTACACTTATACCGCGCACTTAGGTACTGGATAACCTGTCATAAAACAGCAAAACATCACGAAACGTCGGCTTTTACGAGTTTCATAAGAAGCTTCAAACTTTTACCCGCTAGCAATAGAAGCGTACGTATAACTTTTACGTTGCTATTAAACCGAAATCATTATTCTTCGTTTTACCAGCAACGTAACTGATTACGCGATCGTGTAAACCGCGCCGGAATGCTCGTCCCTTCAGTCTGAAACTTCCTTTACGCCGCCCAAGTTTCTTGAATCAAGCGACTAGGATTCAAGCAACGCCTCTTTATCGTGTTTTTATTCCATTTGACTTGAAATATTTTTCCAGTTTTAAATGAAGTCGAGATCCCCTCAATTTCTTCAAATTAATTTATAATATGATATAATTTGTATATATATATATAAACACAAAAAGTGCGCAGCCATATTTGTTTCAAGTATAGTCACTGATATGTCAGTGTGTTGCTACTTGAAGTCGAGTCTTCCAAGTTCTTTTATTCAATTAAAGCAATTTGGACACGAGTTGCTTAACTTGATTCGAACAAACACGAAGTCTCGCTTGGATTAATCAAGTTACCCGAATTGAAGCAATTTAAATTCAAGTAACTGGGAAGGTCTTTACCAGCATGAAGCTGTCGTTTGAAATATCTTCTCAGATTTCTCTCTTCATTTATATTAACCAAGTGACCAGACTTCGAGTAGCTCGTGCCACTTTACTTTAATGTGAATTTTTTATATTTTACTTAAGTCTGCGGAGGTCGCGGTCGTAAAAATTCCTTCAGAGATTGCGGTGTAACCGAGAGATACAGCAACGTAAAATCTACGTCGCAGTGTTTATTCTTACGAAAGCACTGTACAAATACATGAAAAGTCTGCGATTGTACTGGAATTAATATCAAATATCCTACACGTAATTACTAATATTACCGATATTAATAATTACTGATTTTTACAGTACGTACGTAATTACTAATTTAAATATAAAGAATGAGCAATCATGGACCTAAAAATATTTAGAATTGGATTTTACATGCATCTTCCACGTCAGTTGCTACTTCATTAGAAACCTGCCGAATTTAATTTTTCCATATTTCTAGAAAATTCAAGTTAACACGTTTCGAACTGTTCCTTGACTCGAGAGAAACAACAGTTGCAATGTCGTAGCAGTTTCATCGCCATGGAAAGTAGTCGCGCGTAATGTCATTTTCAGCTTTGTGCTTGCTCACACCGATTTCTCAAAGCAAATTGTCTCTCTCTGAACCCTGACTCGCTTCATGAACGGATTATTTTTATTACCTGCACGAACCGTGATATCATTTCCCATTAAACATCCACTGGAAATCAGGTTACTCCGACTTATACGACTCGAATTCCAGTAACTCGACTAATCCGATGGAGATTTAACGCGAGTAGGTGATCCGATTCTAGGAAGTGAAACAGACGCATTCTCGCGCAGAACGACGACGTAAACGCGCGAAATCACCTCACCATAAGTGCGATACGTTTACGTGGCGATGCCCACGCTTGACCTACCCAAGCTGCAAGGCGCGAAAGAGCAAAAAATCTGCTTAAAGAACTCGTCATGCGATGACAGCACCGAGAATACCAGCAATTATGCAGTGACGTAATACGCGCAACGTCGATAATCTAATTCCCTCGGTTATCAACCGGCCCATGTGAAATATAGTCGATTTCGTTGCAATTGCCCAGCTCCATGGTTCTTCGTCATTTTGTACCCTGATCAATTGCTTATTCTGCAATGGTAACCGACGTATCGTTCAGATTGCACACCTTCCCTCCAGGCAAATATTTCTCGAGTACTTTTTAGACGTTCCAAACCAGTCGAATGCTTCGAACAGGAGGATACTTTTTTTTTAAGAGACCTGCAACTCGTTACATCGAGCTTGCCGAGCCTGAGCGATTTTCTACTTAAGTAGAATTCTGCATGCGCATCTTTGCGTTAGGAAATTCGAGAGACTAAACGTAACGTAAAGATACGTCAAAAATTCTACACTGACAGCGGGATAAGAAAGTAGAAAGTAGTGAATGTAGATTTCGTTAAATCAATAAAAATTCCGTTTTTTTTATTCTACTATCGAACTAGAAGTTACTAGAAGTTCAACACGCGTTTAGGCTATGTTTAATTATACGACTTACTTGAAGCGTGATTTTTATTGTTAATTGTATTTAACGCAAAATTTCATCAAAGTAACACCAATCCGATTTACCACTTTTATATGCGATGTCAACTCCGAAACTGTCGTTCTCGCGAACGAGAGAGAAATCAGACAAACATAATTCGACCGTATGATCCATTTTGTTCTGTCAGAATAAAGATCACAACGTTGGACAGATTGGGCTTCATGTTTCTATGAAGATGCATTGTTGCAAAAGAAAGACGCTTTTCGGATAACCTAATAAACGAACGTATGTGAACCAACCTCGTCGGGGATTAAATTGAATCTACACTGCAGCTCGCTGCAGCTCTAATCGACGCTTCCACGAACGAGGAGGAATTAAACGAGGAAAGAAGCACAGACGATATTAAAAAATTGCTGGAAATTCGGTGGATAAAGCGACGCTTAATCCTTGGCCGGTGCGCGTTGGCCACTAACGATCCGAGGAAAGCAACGATTGTCTTTCTTACGTGCCGCAAAACGAACGAAAAGCGAACATCTTTTCCTCCAGCGATGTTCTCTTTTTCTACGGGGACCGGTCTGAGTTCGAAGTCGCTGTTCGCGGTTGCAGATCTCCTTCCGTACCCTAAATTCCTGGAACCGCAAGAAGAAAGTGCTGCCATTGTAACCCACAATTAAGTTGTTCCGCGTTGTCCGATAGAGTGCGCCCATTTTACGCCGATTTTACACCCTTCAGATAACATCTTTCAAACTTGGACTCTTCGCCGCGAATTTACAGCCGTGTGTTGCGAAAACGTTCTACCGCGAACACGTTGCCTCTTGAAGTATAAGGTTAACAAATGGAACGATCGTTTAAATAAATTCTTAGCGGTAATTGGCCGAATGCATTGCGCTTAACTGTCAGCGAGAGTCTCGTTGTGCTCTTAAACGTGAGATTTAGAAAGCGTCGGACGAATAGTTGGCGTACAGCGAGGTGATTAATTTGTTGGAGGAGAGGGATGATCTTAGAGATTGTTGAGATTTTGCTTTTTACTCTGTGTAATCTGTGCTTGTTTCCTGGCGGGGAACAAATTACGTTCTCGCGTCGCCAGCAGTTTTTTATTTTCATATAAAAGTCAGAAAGCAGCAACCGTATGCACACGTAGAACGATCGTTTCACATCATGCGTACGTTTAACAAGGATTTTATCGTTAGTGGGAATAACAAAGGCTAGCGTGTAAATTGAAAGCTTTTGATACGTGCTTTTCGTTGATAGATGCAGTTCTACATGTGGAACTACTTTGCTATTCAATAATCTCTTAGTCTTCGCACTTTCTAATTTCCAAATTATAAGTTGTACCAAAACAATTCCTTCAAAGTGATAGAAAATTGCCCACCTTAATAAAAGCAGTGATATTTATATAACAATTATGTGAAATAATGCAGGTTGTAAGTGGTGAAACATATTACTGCTACGCCTGCTGTTAATGTGTTTTTGGTTGATAAATGATAAATTCTACCTGTAAAACTACCATTTGCTATTCGACCTCTTGATCTTCACACTTTCTAACTTCCAAATTATAAGTTGCATTAAAAAATTCTTTGAAACTAATATCAAATGTGCCAAATTAAGAGAAGCAGTGACATGAAAACGCTACTATACGTTCTAAATAGTGAAACATATTACGGCATTTTAACGCGTAATTTAAATCCATCACCTAATTCCATAAAATTCCATAAAAAGCTAGAATACACCGCCGTTTGCAATTGCGAATTCATCATTAATTCCTACGAATACAGTTACTACGAATCGACCCAGATGTTCCACCCATTCTCACACCACCGAACGTGCGAAGCACAGTCCCGCGAAGATACGTTTCTTGCTGTTAGTTCCATCTATACTCGAATTTCGCAATTACCCATGCGTGACACTGTACAAAGCTAAAAAAAAAAGAAAAAAAATGAAAAAGAAAAAAAATGAAAAAGGAAAAAAGTGAAAAAAAGAAAGGAAAATAAGAGCACGCGATAACACGACTCGAAGTGTGTTATCCGTGTTGAAACGCGGATAAATCCGAAATGTAGGTTTCGAACGAGAGAGCAGACCCTGTGTGTGCGCGCGCGTGTGTGTGCCGCGGCGTCCGTAACGGTGATCTCGTATAAATAATTGATGAGAAGCCTCGCGGCGATTTGTAATTGTAATTCCGCGGGATACTTGGCCAGTTAAGCAACGTAATTACCGAGCGGACTCGTTATCGTTGGCAGCTCGTCGCTCAGGCGACTTACGGGGACGCGAAGCTGTCTATCCTTGCAGATGGAATTCTCTTTTTACGGAGGGAACGCGGTGGCATCGAATCAGAGACAGGAGACACAACGATTCATCGCGCCTGTCCGCCCCGAGAAAATTACCTTCGTCGCTCCGACAACGACACGATGTTTTATTACGATGAATCGCCAGTTTTATCATTTCTTCCCAGCCAGTATTAGCGAGGATACTTTGTCCGATCGTATTACGACGTAACTTGCTTAGACCGCTACTTCAGTCCTATTTCTTTCGTCTCAGATTTATCGGATTGCCAATCAAGAAGCGCGCCATTTGTCTACGCGATGATTTACGCGAAATCAGGCGTCCTTTCTTCGACGTTTCACTCTTGCTACGACGAGTACGCACTTTCGTGACCACAATTCAGTCATTTTGTAGAAAAATGCATTGACACGCAGTTTTCGAGGACTTTAGCAGGTTTCTGAAACGATGCCCCCTGATAGAAACTTCGTGAAGGAAGATTGAGGTTAGGTTAGGCCGAACCCCGGGAAACTTCGTCAAACTCGACGATATCTTAGGGAAATGGTAGAAGATCGAATTGTAGGCGAAGGAATAAGTAAATCTGTTCGAATACGAAGCAAACACCTATTTCTTTCACCAAGAAATTCAACGTCTCAGCGCTTGTTACGACGTAACCGAGTAGTTTCACTTTGCGAATTCTATTTTCCACAAGCGCAAGGAGCCCTCGTATTTTCTCTGACGAGAGCGACCGAGCTTCCACCTCTTTTACAGTGCGTATTCCACGATGGTAGACAAACGTAGGTGCATGATAAATTACTATCGCGTTATCGAACGTTAACGTGCACGTACAACATCCACGCCATTAATTACGCGCGGCATAAATTGAACGTCTACGTTAACGATGAATATCGTGTACATATCGCCTTATCATGTTTTCAAATAATTATTAGATATACTGTTACGTACGTGTCTGGTCTCGTTGTTCGAATCCTAATCCCGCTACGTATTCGCAGCTGCGATATTTTAGACTCGTCCACATTGCTCGCACATCGTGCTCGCCAATTTACATCGAGTCAATGAAATTTCTATACTAACAAGATCATTATACGCCGCTACTATCCTGTATCGCTGTAATAGGGTACAAGACGACAACTAAATGAATCATACACTCGCGTTATCAACGTTACATTCATTTTAGTTATCACGTTAAAAAGTATATCCTTGCGACGTTTAGGCGGCCGGAGCGTGCAATTATGCGCAGCGTTGATAACTATTGCACGTTGGCCAGTCTGAGAGGGGACTATTTTTACAAGGTGACGTCAACCGGCTTGATTTCGTGTCGGAAAATCTCAGCAAGAGGTCGACGACAAGGATTAAAGGATAAAAAGAACGTGTCACGAGATTTAGGCCAACGTGGGTAGCCGAGGAACGGTAAGAATCGACCTACGCCTGGCCTGTTTCTGATATGCAGACATTTTCTGCATGTTATTTATGTATCGAAAGCGCACAGAAAATCCTCTGCTCCTTGTCCACCCACGGAAAATCAATCCGATCGTTCCACTCTGTCTGCTTTCTAGAAAATAAGAAAAGTCCACGCAAGTCGCATCTTCGACCACGTGCAAGCTGATCGCTTTTCCTCGGTCGGACGCATGACGCTCGTCTTTCACGTTCTCGTTAACGTAGAATAGAATAAAACAGAATGAAACGAGCTCCAAGGGCAAGTCTGAAGTTCCAACGAGTTGCGAAAGGGTGAATGCAAATGGCGCGCTCGCGCAAGCTTCTGTGCGTCGGATTTTCGTTCGTCGCACTTCTCTAGGAAATCTCGACGAGTGAAAACCTCAGCAAAACGAAGATTTCAGCTCTTCCTCCAGGTTTTACGGAATTTTATTATAATCTAATTTACTATATTTTTATTATAATTACAATTTGTATTTTATTATAATTACGAAAGCAGAACGAATCCTTTTGTCGCGTGAAACCGACGAGCTGCTGACAACTTCTCAGTCTAGACTTCCCACTTGAAGCTAATTTCAATCCCGAGAAACTTTAATTTTCCTAATCGCATCGTTCTTCTAATAAATCGCCGATACATTTTCTACAACATGTACGTCGCTTACGTTTTCACGTTTCGACTTAACCAGTCAGCCGCGGAATTTAGCTCAAAAGATCATAATAGCAAGCACTACTGATGACTATCAGTCCTCGTAGACAAATTACGCTTCCGCGGACAATTTACGACCCGCAGTCGCATTGAAATGCACGCGCCTCTTGCACGAGGTCAAGAACAATTCAGACGATCGCTATCTGCTGGAAGTAGAAAGCGCAGGGGCCATCGAATGACGGGCCGAAGACGGAGGAAGTGACGTCACATTATTATAGTTACGGCTCTTGGTAACCAGTCGCGGTTGACAAGCCAAGCGTCCACCGTACTCTTTTCGATCTCTTTGATATTCTTTACCCGCCTCACCGCGATGTCCGCTTCTTTCTTCCCTTGGCCGAGAGTCAGCCCTTTGTTCCCTAGCCTCTATTATTCGAGAGATCGCCCTTGTGACTCGCGGCACTCGAAACTACGCTTCCGCTCGAGAAATACGCCACGTCAGTCGCCTGGTCTGCGGTTCTCTCGCAGTTCGCTATTATTCGAATTGTTTCGAATGAAATTATTTATTTCGGATTAATAATTGTCGCAGCAGCTTCCTATCGGTCGAGCATTTTATCCGTCGGGTAATTGTTTGCTATCCGGAACAAATTATTTTCCAGATTCCACGATTATCCTGTTTAGCTGCTTTCGACGAGTATATCGCGCTATGACGAGTATACTCGTCACGCGTAAAATGTAGTCACAGTGTGCTGTTTGAGTCGCAGTGAATCGCAGAAATAAAACTGAAAAATACAACAGTCGTTTCGTTGCAACCTAATTCCATATTGTAACAGCCACGCGTACTCTCTGCTTGACGAGTATACTCGCCGTCGCTTACTTTCTGCCACGCATTTCAGGTACGCGCTTTTCAAAGTTTTCCAAGTCGCAACAGCTAACTGACCAATTATCGGCTTCCATCTAATTTTGTACAAGTGCGTACAGGTACCGGTGCAATTCTTACTCTTGACCAATAAAATGATTTACCACGTAACGATAAACTTTCCAATATGGCGCCTGACAAAGGTTAATCGTCAAAGCCAATATTACAGCAACCGCGGAACGAAGCTTGGAGATATATTGGAAATCACGTAATTCAGTACCGTGTCCAACACGCAAATATTTTATATGAAACGTATAATTCTATCCGAATCAGTTATTCGAATAAATTTTTCTTCAGATAAATCCTTACACGAATAATATTTTATTCGGACAAATATCTGTTCAATTGAATATTTATTCGCTAGTGACGAAGTTTCGACCCGTTTTCACATGCAGAATAACTTTCTGCCAATCATTCGGCCCTGTCTTGCCCCGAATTAGCCAAGTTTGGGTGTACTCGACAAATTTAGAAGCTCGGTTTTCCCCAAAAAAACCAAGCGTCCAATGGATAAATTTTATTCTCCACTTTTCAGAATTTTTTTTACGTAGAACAACTTACTGTCGATAATTCTGTCCCGCGCGATTGACCAGATTTGGCACAGCCGGCTAATTTACAGGATCGATTTTCCCGGAAACGAAGCGTCGAACGAAGAAATTCTATTGCACACTTTCGACGTGCTTTTTCACGTAGAATCACCGCGTCGCCAATTATACCACTATTAGGGAGACACGCGTGGAGATGATGCACGTGTGGAAGGTCGACGCATGGCGTCGATCTGCTACCAAAAGTAAATCGTCGATAGCCGGAAGCATAAACGTGTGGTCAGGTTTCAACACTCTGGGGACCCGCTGCTCTGACAAGCATACAGCCTCACTTGCCGGCTGTCCCGCAGCGATTGAAGAAGACCCAAAGCGACCAATATTACACATCTGACATTGGGTTGTCCGAAAGGTTTCTTTCGTTTTATAAGGAAATAATGTATGCACGAGATTTTTCCTTCTGAATTATTTTATTGAACTACGTATGATGATAAGAACAGAAATGGAAGAAAATGGATCCTAGAAAATTCAGTAAAATAACATAAAACAAAAAAGACTTCTGCATCTATTATTTCCATCTGAAAGGAAAGAAACTTTTCGGACAACCTAATATATTACCTATACCTATTGTTTCATTGAATCACGTATGATAATAAGAATAGAAATGGAAGAAAATTGATCCTAGAAAATTCAGTAAAATAATATAAAACAAAGAAGGCTTCTGCACCTGTTATTTCCTTATGAAACGAAAGAAACTTTTCGGACAACAATATTAAAAACACTTGCGCATTATTCAAGCAGACACTTGCGCAACATTTCGTCCGTAGCGTGCATTACTTTCTTTTCTTTTATTTAACGGCAGTTAAATTCTGTATAGAACACCGCATCAAGCGCGGAAGATCCAGAGTGTGAAGCTGCATGGCGACTGCGAGTGGAAGAATATGGCGGTTTTAAGAGTCGCGGATGTTATAGTTTCGGCTGACGACAAAAGGCCTGGCGCTCTCTGTTGTCCGCATGCGAGGATCGCGTGCACGGGCCGATGACTCGGGTCACGGTGACCCGTGGCGTGGCACGCGAAAAGCGATAAGAGCTCTGCCTAGACTTTAGACCGTAGCAGTACGTGGCCAGGCTGATGAACCCTCTGGCTCTGCCAAGAGGACTGGCAATAAGTCAACAAGCTCAGCACTTAAGAACTTTCCAGCGAGACGATCCGACGACCGATGCACGCACGTATCACCCTATAGAGATGGCACGCGAAATCGTAAACGGTGATTTGCCGCAATTATCGAAGAACCGCGATCGCAATCACGTAACTTCACGATTGTCATCCTAATTCTTGATGCTGATTGAATTATTTACAGGTGCACGTTGGTGCGCTGGCACACTGCAAGAAATATAATGGAAAGGAAGAAGAATCTCGTTGAAAGTATCTCGCACGTCTCTACACATCACGACACTTTTCTACTCGGAACTTATTTTCATTCTTATTGCTGAATTTCGTCGTCAATCGATTCTCCTGCTTCTATCAACTTCCATTTTTTAAACTCACGTTTTAGATTTTGATTTTCCTCCACTCTAGTCAAGCTTATGGGAAAGATACTTTAAATGCTCTGCACGACTCTCCTCTGTATGCGTTTTCTAGTAATATGTAGGCTGAGGCTCTTAACGTCACTCAAAATAGCTCGTAGGTTATTGGTTGCACGAAAAAAACCTTTCAAACAAAAGTTGCGTGGTATTTAGGCGCACGCACACGGGTAGATCATAAAATTTTGCGTAATTCCCAATTTATCCGACTTTGAGAAGCAAATATTAGACGTTCCATTAAAAAAACTGTTGGTGACCCCATCTCGCCAAAAAGTTAGGGTAACAAAAAGCAAATTAGAGCACTGTGCGTCTCCCTAGATACCGTGCAACTTTTGCTTGTGTTTTCGTACAACGAATAACTCAAGCTACTCAACACTAAACCTACCGATTCTTCTTGTATACTTATTGACCGCTCGCGATATGCAGAACAGAATACAAATACTTTTTAGAAAAATAGGAGCAAACTAGAAACAAATCCCGAACAATATATCGTTGCATGTTTTATGAAAAGTACTATGATAACGTTTAAATATGCTTAAATTTGTGTTGTTTTTACATTTCGAAAAATGTCTTCCTTTAAAGACACGTCTTTTATAACAATCAAATTTTATAACATCTTCGTACAAACACGAAACCTAACCTGTCGAACATTGCGATCTTCGTCTTGATAGAACAAAACGGACCATACGTAATTCGATAAAATAATTTGAAACGACGAGTGTCGTGCATCCATTGTTTCCTCATAAAACGAAAGATACTTTTCGGACGACCTAATGTAAAGCGCAAGCATCGTCCTGTCAAGAAAAAAAGAGCCACTGATAACCAAGAACAATATACAGGGTGGTTGGTAACTGGTGGTACAAGCGGAAAGGGGCTGATTCTACGCGAAAAAAGAAGTCGAAAATATAGAATAAAAAAAATAAGAATAAAAAAAAATATAATAAAAAAAAATGTAGAATAAAAAAAGTCGGATAGTAAGTTAATAATAACGTCGATCGAGACAATGATCTACAGTGAGACCCGTATAACGAGACGCGATAAAGCGGACGCGTACCGAGCGAAAATTCAAAGTCGACTTTCTCGAAAACAAAGCCTCGAACGAAAAATGTTTATTCCATATTTTCCACTTCTTTTTTCGCGTAGAATCACCTCCTTTCCGCTTGTACCACCAGTTACCAACCACCCTGTATAATACGTGGCACCTAATGGAACACGAATGTTGCGACAACCGAAACACGCTGGTTCAGTTGAGCGAGTAGTCGATGTCTCGTCGAACCGCGTCCATTTCCCGAAACTGCACCGCTGACAAATCACCGGCTTGGGAGAGGTCGGAGACAAGCGTGCCACTTGCGAACACATGACACGGTCGGCGCTGCTTGATTTCGACGACATCTGTACGTATTAATCGTTAGTCGTGCAGCTGTGTGTATACGAGCCAAGAACAAGATGCCATATATGCGCGCGGCTCGCTACGTGGGCCAAAGGAGAAGGCGATACAACGCGCACCGCCTTAACCAGCTCGAGCGTTTCAAGATTACAGGACTGGCAAGGACTCTTACGATCGTGCACGCGGTTAGGTAATCGAAACCTCCTGCCTGGATTCTACGCAACTACACGGATTTTACCATTATCGTTGCCGACCTGGCCTCGAACAGCAGTTCCATGGAATCTCAGATTTTCATTCTACGAGACGACCAGACGCTCTTGGCCGGCGGAACGTCGAAAGGAGGGGGAGATCATCGTGCGTATGAAAGTTTATCTGAATTTCGCGAGGTCTGATTCCTTTTTTTTTAGCGTTACAATAATACTGAAACCTTGCACTATCTTTCGTAGTCGGATTTTAATTTCGATATTTTTTATTTCGTTCAAATTAATTGAGCAGCTGGTCACGTACCTGTTGATGGTATCAACAGGAAAGGGCTGCGAGTAGAACGTTCTTTTTCCTGTTTAATTTTTGTATTCCTTACGATGTCATAAAGCGGATGTTTGGAAAACATTTCCCACACACATGAAGGGTTTTTTAGTATTGTACAGGCGGATGGGAAAAGACCATCCTAATTTAAATTTACGAAACGAAAAGTGAATTTACGCATGTGTATCTCAGCTTAAATCGAACAACAATCTCGTGCACGCATTGTGCGCTTTAATGTAATTAATGTTCGTTCTTTGTTTAATTCTGACATAGACGAAGCACAAAGATGTTTCAGATTTTTAGATTTTTCCACGACGCATTTATGGTTTTCCAATGTTCAGGTTCAAATCTCTTATGTATCTATATATTAGATTGTCCCAAAAATGTCTTTCTTTTGCAAACATACCTTTTTCAACGATGCATATTTGTACAAACCTGAAACTTAATCTGTCAAATGTCCTGGTCTTTATCTTGATAGAACAAAATGGCTCAGACATAGTTCAATAAAATAACATAAAAGAAAAAATGTTCTGTATCTATTGTCTTTTTGTAAAACGAAAGAAACTTTTGGGACAACCTAATATATATATAACTGGTTCATAAATATTCTAAAAATATTGAATTGAACCACAGTCCGGTGCTCCACCTATGTCTGATCGATCTTACTAACTTGCCATCGATATCGTTTTAAGATTCAACTTCGAATATTCATAGAATCGTTGAAATAGCAGTAGAGCGGTTTCTAAAAGGCGAGGGGAGAGATCAGCAAAGATGCAGAAGTTATTATAGCGTAGGGACTGGGTCGTGTTGGTTACATTTTGCATATGAGATTTTTATGCTGCTTTTAATACACATAACCGAGTTTACTGGCGAAATAGTTCGCGAAAGGAGCAAATATTCCTACCTGCAACAGTTCCAAACGCGAAGAGGCCTGCGGTGCTGCCATCGTAGCTCAAACGACGATCGTTCTGCGACCACTCGACGGGTGATCCGTTTTTTTCTGAAACCAATCGAAAATATATGATCTATAAAATATGGCCAAACACGAGTTACGTGTAATAACAAAATTTCTCGAAACTTGGATAAACTGTGGTTCGCTCGACCAAAGATCAATAATCTTATTGTCTTTTGGACAATGTTCGAATTACATTAATACTTTTTGCATTTTCCGCCAGCAAGAATAATAGAAATAATGGTAATAATAATAAAATAGTTGTATTTTGAAATGAGACAGTCATTAAAACATTATATTCATTTTGTATTAACGTTGAGAAATATATCGTATTAATCTTGAGATATCTGCAAAAATGAACAATTTTCCAGGATGAGAGAATTATTGTTTTACCTAAAGCTACGCTACTCAATACGAAGAACGTCACAGTAGAAAAATTGTTTTCGTCTATCTTTCGATAACAAGCAACGTATATAAGGAACATCTTTTGTTTTATTTAGAAACTTTTTTTATTCTTTCTACTACCTCTGAAAACCTAAAGACTATCGTCAAAAAGTTGTAAAAGAAAAAGATTTCTAACGATACAGTTCAACACACTTCAAACTTCCTATTTGAAATTCCGATCGGTTTCCCAATTTACATTCTTCAGTCATTGCAAATCCATCGCGTAGCAAACTGGCCACATTTTCCAGTCATTTTCAAGCGACGATGTTGATCTCAGAAAATTATTTATTATAACACGCGAGTGTTGTGAAGAATAGATAGAAAAGACAGACAGAACACTTTACATCAAAGAGTAATTAATTAAACCTAACAAGCGCACTATATCTTTGGCAATTTTATGACATTTTATTTTGCAGAAAATAATTCAGACAAAATACGGTGCGTCCTATTATTTCCTACTTTGTCCATGGCAGTTCCTTTGATTTTGTAGGAGTAATTAATTATATCTAATAAGCGCACTATATCTTTTGCACTTTTATGACATTTTATTTTGCAGAAAATAATTCAGACAAAATACGGTGCGTCCTATTATTTCCTACTTTGTCCATGGCAGTTCCTTTGATTTTGTAGGAGTAATTAATTATATCTAATAAGCGCACTATATCTTTTGCACTTTTATGACATTTTATTTTGCAGAAAATAATTCAGACAAAATACCATGCGACCTATTATTTCCTACTTTGTCCAGTTCGTTCTATTTTGTAAGAGTAATTAATTAAACCTAATAAGCGCACTATATCTTTTGCACTTTTATGACATTTTATTTTGCAGAAAATAATTCAGACAAAATACAAAGTGACCTATTATTTCCTACTTTGTCCAGTTCGTTCTATTTTGTAAGAGTAATTAATTAAACCTAATAAGCGCACTATATCTTTTGCAATTTTATGACATTTTATTTTGCAGAAAATAATTCAGACAAAATACGCAGTTCCTTCGATTTTGTAAGAGTAATTAATTAAACCTAACAAGCGCATTATATCTTTTGCAATTTTATGACATTTTATTTTGCAGAAAATAATTCAGACAAAATACAAAACGACCTATTATTTCCTACTTTGTCCAGTTCGTTCTATTTTGTGCTCCTCGCGTAGATGCACGTAGAAAAGAAATTCTACGACGACGAGTGCCGTTTGCGTTACATTTGCGATCAAAGTGCGTAGCATATTTCATTAATAAAACCTCCGATCGATTGCAAACCTTCTAACGGAGCAATGTACGCTTGGAAAAAGCGCGCGCTTTTCGAAAATAATCTTTAACTCTGTTGCATGCTTCAGAGATACCGGTACCTGAGCGCTCATTATAATTATTAGTTCCGATACAGTTCGTTGCGTGCGGGTGCGCGCAAATCCGGACGCAGCAGACTCACGCGATCGGACGCCTCTTTTGTTCAAATTTGCTGCCGTGTCTCGGTTGCCGCGTGCTTCGTGCGCAAATACAAAGTAAAAGCGAAACGGGAAAAGTGAACGCGGTATTCGTCGTTCAAGTCTTGCGGGTAGATTCGTCAACTTTACTTTCTCACTATAATATAATATAAGCGTGTCTGGTATTTGTTAAATACGTGGTATTTATTTTTTAACGAGCCGTTGCTCGTTATATTCGCGTTAGGCGTTTCCTTTTCGTTCGTGATCTCCCATAATTTCGATGGCTTTAATCTTGCAAGCTTTTAATAATTGAGACGAGTAGGAGAGAAGTTTGTCTAGATTTTTCCTCACGCAGTTTACAGATTCGAGTTTATAAACTGTTTGCTTTCCATAAACTGTAATACGCTGTTCCACGGTTTTCTGTAATTTATGCGATTTATTGCCCGCATAATGTATTGTACTTGCTGTGATAGCAGCTAGCTTCCCATGGCAAGTAACAGCGCTGCTGCTCCTAACTCGAATCTTCCATGAATAAAAATTACGCGACACGCGGCTATTACAAGGCAGTAAAACGCAAACAGATATTGCAGCCGGAAGAACGAACGATTTACTTAAAAGCAAACGATTTTCCAGCTACCGACTTCTCTTCCAACACGGTCGACGCTCCGAACACCTGTTGTTACGTTAATAGAATGATTCTGAAGATGTAATACTTCTCTGCTATTTATGCAACCAGTGGAAACGCTGTATATAATAGAAAACACTGTATATAAATAAGAGAACACGAGGAAGCAAGATAACAGCAACGACAGGAAGCCAATCGTCACGTGGTCCGTGTTCATGAACACGAAGACGAGGAGAGAACGCAGCCGGGCACCTGGAAACTTGCAATTAGCGTACGAGCACCTGACGGGTCTTCAAGCTCCGGAAAAACGTCATTCCTCCTGATCGACCTATCCTTTTCGATCGACCTATTCTACGTAATTGGCAAAAGTATTCACATGAAGCAGCCAAAACACGTCTGACGACCAAAACGATATGTGGACTCCATTTATTCGATTATATTAGGTTGTCCGGGAAGCTTCTTTCGATTTGTAGGGAAACAATAGACCATTGTTACTTTTCTATTATTTTATGATCCGTTTCGCTCCGTTTCTATCGTTATGATCGTACGTGATTCGATAAAATAATATGACAGAAGAAACGTCGTGCATCCAAGAAACTTTCCGGACAACCTAATATCACTGTCGAAGTGGTTGACGCTTCTAAGAAAACTCTACGTCTGATCTGTTTAGTCTTCTCGTAGATTTTTAGTAATAAATTAATTTGAATGGAAAAGAGAAAGGCGGCTGGCGAATGTATTTGTGAAGACATTGACGAAATCAAGGCTCAGATATTTGCCACAAGAGTTAGAAGAATATTCAGAGATAATTGTTTGTAGAGATTTTTTTTTTATTTGGACGCAATTTTACAATCAATTCCATAAGAATTATCGGTAAATTTTTCTGGCCTGGTACCATGTCATGATCAATAAGAGTTTATCGCGTGTCTTGTTTGCAGAGATGTAGAGTTTTAGGGAGTGTGTCGAAGTGGTTGACGCTTCTAAGAAAATTGTACACCTGTTCTGCTTAGTTTTCTCAATCACTGAAGCCATCGAGAGTGTACAGACGATAGACAGACGACCATGGCAGGCCATACACAACAGTCAGTTACCAGGTAACACCAGCGTGCGGATCTGAGCCAGCTCAGACTGTATTCATGCTTGTATATACACTTCTTCGTAAAATATATTTTTCTATCTGACAATTTATCCACGCGTTCCTCTACTAATAATACAATAACCACAACAATTGCGAAGAAATATAAGTGTCGATAAATAGCTGCGGCCCGAGAAGGCCGACTTACGCGTATTTTAATCGAGCTGCCGGACATATCGATCCCAAGCAGTCCTGGCTGCAGTATTTAACAGATATTCCGCGCCAGTTCCGGGGTCAAGTACTCGAATGACCGTGGACGAAGGAAGCACGAAAACGATCGCACGAGGAAACGTAATTGCGGTGAAGCTGTATGCGCCCACTCGACCCACCGAGCCACCTACGACTGAACAGATCTTTCCATCTTTATTTGGAGTAGAGAAAGAGAGAGAGAAAGGGAGAGGAGCATCGCTTCGATACTCGCGATTCACCTTCAACTCACGTTCCCATCCTTTCTAGTATAGAACTTTTGCGAATTACATTTGGTAATGGACACGCGTTCTTCTCGAGCAAATGCAGGATCACTCGCTTCGACGAGTCTCTGGTTACTCGGATGTTTAATACATAGCTTCGGGACTGATTCTTGATCTCGGTAAACTAGACGATCGCCTGGAGCACTAGCCAGGGGAGCATCCAAATTTATCATTAACTTGATGAAATCCACCGATTCGACGCTCAGCGCCTGTATGCAGCCAATTTGTCGTGGATTTATTTGCAGATTGTGTCGCGTACGGAAAATCAGTAGTTGGTACTTTTTCTCTTTTTTTACAGTTGAATTAATTTATTTAATTAATGAAATTACCTATTTTATTAGTAAGTTATCGTTGAAGTATCTATTTTAGTGTCGAGGCACCCGCTGAATATTAGAAACGTTGAAAATGATCAATTCTCGTTGTTTATCAGGGAAATTTTATATATATGTATTTACGTAGAAAGGCAGATTTTCGAGCGCCAGAATGATCTCTCTCGCAAAACGTGCTTTACATCTAAAAACTTATTTTTCTTCCTTCGCTGTATACTTTTCCATATACCTTCCAGCTTTAATCCTAACTCCTACTGTACATTTGTTTATATATTATACAATATAATGTAATATAATATTTGAGGCAATATCTCGTTTCTTGGTATTTTTCTTCCGCTTTTATTCTACAATTTTAAGACATTGAGGAGTCCCTAAAGCGCCATGGTGAACTACTTTTTTAACAAATATCACATAACAAATTTGTTTTATGTCTATGATTCATGCTGTATTCTTTGTACTTTGACATAGCAACATGTAAATTATTTTATCTCATTTTATTTTCCATTACTTGCTGCCTAATGAATTAGTTGTCTATTATGTGTATATGTATTATGTATATATCCAATCTATCTTGGATTTTTATTCTACAATTCTAAGGCATTGAAGTCCAAAGACATTGAAGTGTCCCTAAAGCGCCATGGTGAACTACTTTTTTAACAAGTATCACATAACAAATTTGTTTTATGTCTATGATTCAAGCTCTATTGTTTGTACTTTGACATAGCAACATGTAAATTATTTTATCTCATTTTATTTTCCATTACTTGCTTCCTAATGAATTAATTGTCTATTATGTGTATATATATTATGTATATATCCAATCTATCATGGATTTTTATTCTACAATTCTAAGGCATTGAAGTCCCGAGACATCGAAGGGTCCCTAAAGCGCCATGGTGAACTACTTTTTTAACAAATATCACATATTAAATTTGTTTTATGTCTATGATTCATGCTCTATTGTTTGTACTTTGACATAGCAACATGTAAATTATTTTATCTCATTTTATTTTCCATTACTTGCTTCCTAATGAATTATTTGTCTATTATGTGTATATATATTATGTATATATCCAATCTATCATGGATTTTTATTCTACAATTCTAAGGCATTGAAGTCCGAAGACATTGAAGTGTCCCTAAAGCGCCATGGTGAACTACTTTTTTAACAAATATCACATAACAAATTTGTTTTATGTCTATGATTCATGCTGTATTCTTTGTACTTTGACATAGCAACATGTAAATTATTTTATCTCATTTTATTTTCCATTACTTGCTGCCTAATGAATTAGTTGTCTATTATGTGTATATGTATTAT